>CM053505.1:28347542-28450526 GCA_028627145.1 Eidolon dupreanum | reverse complement strand
AATCAACTGTTGTTTTTCTGCTCTCTCACTTTTCTGCCTTCTGCTCTGAAGAGTGTGTCCTGCCGTTTTCTGCAGGGAGCTCACAGCTTTTCCAAGTAGAGCTCTTCAGGAAACTTGCTGCTCCTTCTCCCCTTCCCCTCATGCTGCAGGGAGCTCTGGTGGCTGTGAGAGGCAGCATCTTTATTTCTCCCAGTCCACCCCCTGACACCCGGGGTTCTGACCTGTGGTAGCTCTTATGCACAGATCCCATGCTCAGACATGCTGTTGTGCAGTTTGGGTGCTTTTTGTTGAGTTTTAGATATTCAGCTTATTGTTGTTTCAAGGGGAGAGATCAGGAGTCTTCTCTCTCCACCATGTTTCCTTTCCAAAGTCCTGAAATTTGCACCCCTTCACTGGTAGCCATGCAAGTAAAGGATTTCTGCATTGTTTAGCCCAGGGTTTTTTGCTGCTTCTGCCTTTGGTTTTTAAATGAATCATTATTTAATTAAAAATCTTTGGTTTCCCAATTGTGTTTGCCATTGGCCAATATAATTGTCAGCTTGTAGTTGGCCAGCACACAGCAAACAGCAGTATATAGAACCCCACTCTGTGAGTGGGTCCTTAGGAAGAGGCTGCCTCCACCATAAAGGGAGGTTAGGGCACAAGGTGGTTTTAAAGACTTTTCCAGATATAGTTCTAGAGGTGGCCCAGAACCTTCTCAGCAAATATATTGCTGTTTATTGCTGTATAACAAACCACTTCAGAACTTAGTATCCTAAAACAGCCACCATCATTGATTTTGCTCATGAATATGAAATTTGGGCAAGGCTTGGTGGGGAAGGCTCGCCAGCCTCCAAGAGGCATTAGCTGGGGCGTTTCAATAGGGCACTGGGGGAGCTATTTCCAAGATGGCTCAGTCATGTAGCTGGCAAGTTGGAACTAGCTGTCACCTAGGCACTCAGCTGGGGTGAGAGCCAAAGATTTTGGTTTCTCTCAGTGTGGCCTGAGCTTCCTTACAGCATGGTGGCTGAGTACAAGAGAGAGCCAAGCAGAAGTTGTATCACCTTTTATGGTTGAGGCTCTGAAGTCATGCAGTATCACAACTGTAAACCTTCTAGTCACTAGGAGGGAGTTCACTGAAGCCAGAGGAGGGAATTAGACTCCACCCCTTGATGGCACGAGTGTCAAAGAGTTTATAAATATGTTTTAAAACCACTTTAGTAAATGATATTTTTGATGTTCGCCCTCATGTTGGGTACTGTCTCTGATGTCTTCTTTTTCTTTGCTCCCCTCCCTTATTCAGCCCATCTCCAAGAGTTGTAAATTTCACTATCAAAAATATCTTCAAATTTTTTCATTCTGTCATCTCATGCCTGGACCATTGGATCATCCTCACTAAAATTCCTGCCTACACTTTTCCTCCTGTGACATTTAGGATTAGGTTCAGTTGCATGTGACAAAAAAATTCAAATAACATTGTACATAAACAAGGTCAAAATATATTTCTTTTTTACATAAAAGAAACTGACATATACCCATCTAGGACTTGTATACTGCCTCCATGATTGTCAGGAATCCTGGCTACTTTCATTCTGATGCTCCATAACCCTTAACACACCCTGGTCCAAGATGGCTGCCCACACATCAGCCATCACTTCCACATTTCAGCTAGGAAGGAAGGAGTGAAAAAGAATATATCTTCTCCCTTTAAGGACCCCTCCCAGAAATTTCTACTTATATCTCATGGACCAATACCTAGTCACATTACCACATCTAGCTGCAAAGGAAGCTGAGAATGGAATCTTTATTTTAGGCAGCCACATGCCTCACTAAAATCCAAGGGTCAGTAACTAGCAGTCTTGGCTACAGTCCTTTGAATTTATTCTTCACACTGCACCTAGAAGTGTTTTCCTAAATGTACATCTGAGCATATCACTCCCTTGTTAAAAATTTAAAATGACTCCCATGTTCCTCCTATCTGAACTTCTGTGTCCGCTCTCACTATTGATACACTGCCTTCAAGGAGTACTTACCTACTTGTAGTTTCCAGCATACTCTCTCTCTCATCTCAAGATTTTTGCATGTACTGCTCCCTTTGTATAAAATCCCCTCTCACCTTCTTTGCAGGTTCACTCTACTGTCTTCCAACAAGCTTTTGAGGGACCCATGATAATGTTTTGATTTATTTTAAAATTAGAAGAAAAAAAACTAAACTTTTAGGTCTAGGAAAATGTTTAAGTATATAATATTAATAATATATGTGTCTTCATACCAATGCAGTTGCAAAATATAATTTTAAATATTTTTTATGGAGGAAGGGGCCCATGAAGGTAAAAGCACTGAGGCCTATAAAAGTTATAATGGGCTCATGGCTCCCTGACTTCACCCCAGTCATGGTTCTCCCTGCACCACATTGTAACTGCTAAGCACTTGATGGTCTTTCCCATCCAACAGGCCCTGGGACAACAGAGCCTGCTTAGTTTCCCTTTGTATCTTCAGTGCCCAGAATACACTCTGGTCCTTGGTAGATACAAACATTGGTGGGCGAATGAATGTATGAGTGCCCTGATCTCAGCTAACTATGCAGTTACATCCCTAGTAAAGATAAGAATGCAGGTCCTGCCTGTCTCCACCTACCTCTCACCTGGTGTACTGTCTTGGTACAAATACTAGGTATATGTGACTTGGGGCAACTCACTATTTCTCTAAGTCTCAATATTGCCATCTATAAATTGGGAACAATAATAGTACCTATCTCATTGGCTTCTTGTGAGGAGTAAATGAAAGAATATATTACCTTTAAGGAGTTTTGAACAGTTCCTGTTGTATACTAAGCAGTAATTATTACAGATTATTATGGTTGTTGTTATGGCCAATTAGCATTCTACCTCTCTCAGAGGTATTTTAATTTAAGAGTTGGCTCTTGAAAGAGAAGAGGAAATAACTTACCTCTACTACCACCATTGGTTATCAATATGATGGAATTTCAGGCTTTGTAGGGAAGACAATCAGAAGCAAAGAGAGCTTCTCATAGTTTCAAGTCATCTTCTATGGTCTCCACCTGGGTAGCATGTGGGGCTGGGGGCAAGACATGATGTATTACAGAGGAAAAGGCATGAATATTAAAATCTACCAAATTGGGTTCTTTCTCAAGCTGCTATAACAGAATACCACGGATTGGAACAGGTTCAAATCATAAATCCAACCCTTCAATCTTTACCGACACTTTGAAAACTTCCAATTCCTCAGTTGCGAAATGAGGCTCATAACAGTACCTACTTTATGGGGACTCGCAAGAGGATTAAATGAGCATGTGAAATACCCAGCTCATTGTTTAGCTCTCCTCTCATTGATATACATTTCCAAAGGATGGAGAACACATGAATTGTACACTGACAGAGGCATAAAACTGGAATTTTTTAGGTATGTGTAAATTTTTCTTAATTTTCTCTCTTTGAGTTGACCTCTTGTGCCCCTACTCCTCTGGGGATTGGAAAGCATCATCTACACACTGTCAGGCAACCTCAGTCACAATCCAGTATGCCCAGTCACTTTAGAATTCCAACCAGCCTCCCTCCTTCCCTGGGGAGTCCAGGAGGTCATCTGGCACCCAGGTCGTGGTAGTTCAACTAACATCCACATTGGCCTCTCTCTGCCAGTCTGCTCTGGTCCTAATCTAGGAGCAGGAGCATACTCTGCCCAAAGCCATGGTCCAGCTATGGCCCTGTGGTAGTGTGACCAAGTATTTCGGTTTCTCAGTACTTTTAGTACTGAGAGCTCCACATCCCAGGAAACTCTCAGTTCCAAGCAAACCAGGATGGTTGGACATCTTACCCTATTGACCTGTCCAGGCCTTCTCCAAACTCCAAGCTCCAACCTCAAGGCCCCCAAAGGTCTTCTCACCCTCCTGGGTTCCCACTGGGAAGACTGAAGACTCCAGGCTGCTGTCCTCATCCCACACTGGGTGCTCTGGAGACTGTCCTTAGCCACCTAACACAATGGCTCATTCAGCCAGAGACTCCCCTAGGTAGATCACCTGCAAACACAGTATACAGACACATTGTGGATACACATTCTGCCCCGAAACTTTCAGGCTTTAATTTGTGATCTTCAAAGCCAGTCTCTTTGAACTTGAAAACCTTGTTCTCACTCATAAAGTCTGACTCTCATTATCATTGCTGTCATTGGCTATCACCACTATTCTCTGTGCTTAGAGTTTAAATTTTTTAATTTAATGAGAGCAGATAGCATTTATTGAGTGCTTACTGCTCACTGGACACTGTTCTAGGATTTTATATCTATCAATTTATCTGATCCTCATGCCCTCTTAGGGTGCTATTACTGGTACCCTCACTTTAGAATCAAAGGTACAGGGAGTCTAAGTAACTTGTCCAAGGTCACACAGCTAGCTGGTACATGTGGAGCCAGGGTTGCATTCTGGCAGACTGGGCCCCAGGGTCCTGTTCTTAACTATGCTTCTTTTTTTATCAGTGTGAGGAGAAAGGTGTAAGAGAGGGCTAGGTCATGGAAAGTAAGCCTAGGTCCTTATCTCCCAATTTTATCCCAAGAAGAACAAAGCAGAATCATCATACCTGTGGTGACATCTTAGTGAAATGCTGGAAGGGATCTAAAAGGCCAATTGCAAGGGGTCCTAACTGATTAACAGCCTGAGATCAGATCTGTGTGGAAGGGCAGGGTGGGGGCCCTAAGATGGGTGGGTACAGACACGCCAAGATTCCAACTGCCTGCATGTTGGGGGTATCCTGCCTTCTCAGTGCCCTCATCCCCTTTCCCCAGGACAGCTCAGGCCCTTCTCCTCTGCTCTTGGGTTCTCCTTGCTCCTCACTGCTGTCCTCTCCCAGGTAACCTGCTTAGCTCCCTCCTGCTCCACCCCCCAGGGGTGTTTTGCCTTCCTCCCCACCTCGATGATCTTTTCCGTCCCCTTCCCACTCTGCCCCCCAGTAGCGCTAAGCCCGGCTCTCCTACCCCTGCCTAGGACCTTTCCTCCCCCAGAGCCCTCTAACCCCAAGGTGTCCCCCACCATCAGGGCCTGCCAGAGCTCAGTCTTGCAGATGCCCCATGAGTGGTCAGCACCCTTTGCGGTCTCTCTCTTCCTCCCTCACAGGGCCTGTCCAGCCCTCTTCTGCTCTGCCCGTCACAGCGACTCCTGGACCGCGTGGTCCGGCGCTATGCAGAGGTGGCCGATGTTGGTAGCATCTTCATGGACCACTTCACGGATCATGACAAGCTGCATCTGCTTTACACACTGGCTGTCAACACGCATCCCATCTTCCTACAGGTACACAGAGACCCCAGAAAGCCCTTCCAGGGAAGGAGTTCACTTTAGACTCTGAAAGGGGCAGCCCTGGGTTGAGCTCTTTTCCCACTTACTGGATGCCTTGGGGCCACCAAACCATGTTAGTGCCTTCGTGACATTCAGTAAATACACTTTGGCTTCTGCTGGAGAAAGCACTGTGGTTGCTGTAGAGGAAAGACATGTGGGAGCTGGAAGGATGAGATGGAGATAACAGCCACCATCACTGCAGCCTGGAAGGGCTCTGTGAAGGGCAACTCTGATCTGTGCTTCAAAGATGAGTAAGATTTGAGCAAGCCGAGGAAGTGAGGAAATAGCCAAAGAATGACCCCTCCTCCCCCCGATGTACCCTGGGGCTGTGGTTGGAAAGGAGAAAATAAACTGCAAGTAACCTTTTTTTTAGGTGAGGCAACCCTTGGTTGACCTCACAGATTGCAAGGACCTTGTCAGCTTACAATCTCTTATTTTTTTATGCCTACAGCACCTGATCTTCTTAGGTGGTCTCCCATCCGAATACTAACCAGGCCTGACCCTGCTTAGCTTCCAAGATCAAACAGGATTGGGCTTGTTCAGGGTGGCTTAGCTATAGTCTGCAAATAATCTAAATGCCCAATGACATGGGAATGGTCAAATAAATGAGGGCGCATTAGAGCCTGAGGATAAGCTGGTCAACAAGACTGGAGAGAGGGTAGAAGAGGGGAACTCTGTGCATGTGCAGGTTCCCAAAACTTGTATCACCCAAGGGGAGCCTTCATGATTTTTGGCCTATCACAGAACCTGGTGCCTATACTGTTATTTTTAAGAATATTTTTCCCAAATCAGCCTTAAGTTGGTCCTGTTTTTCTCTCCTTGGCCTCTTCCTATGCAGTGATATCTGTGAAATCTCAAATACTAGTCATATTTTGTTCAACTATACAACTCTTAAAATAAATATATTCCCTTGAATCTGAATCTTTTCTAAAACCCTGGCAAGTGCCTTAACATTCTCATATCTCACTTGGGGACACTGCGGAAATGCATCCACTACATGAAAATAAGAGCTTCCTTTTCTGAATCTCTTCATCTAAAAACGGGAGTGGGGGACAGAGGGAGTGTTGCTTTGTTCAAAGAGGTATAGAAAAATTTGAGGGACACTTTGCTGACATGTTTTGAGAAGGAGGGTGCCTGTTTAAAGCTGATCTTTCTGTATGCTTGCACTGAGAGACGTGGGGGGGGGTAGGGGATGGAGGTAGCAAGGGACCTGTCTCTGTGAGTTTTTTCTCTCCATTCCTCTAATACCTCCTCTTCCTCCCTGCTTAACAGATCTTCCCTGGCGCTGAGGGGTGGCCGCTGCCCAAGTACCTGGGCTCCTGTGGCCATTTTCTGGTCAGCACCAGCACCAGCCCACTGCAGGAATTCTATGATGCTCCCCCAGACCAGGCAGCCGACCTGGCCTACCAGCTCCTTGAGGTCCTGGAGTCTCTGAGAAGAAATGATTTGAACTACTTCCTCTACTTTACCCATGTGGATGCCACCATGTTTGGCATCTTTAACAACGGACATCTGTTCATCAGGGATGCCAGTGCTCTGGGCGTCATCGACAAGCAGGAAGGTACCCAGCATGGGCCTGGCTGAGCAGCTGTCAGAGGGGAAGTCAGGGTGACAGGAGATTGTTAGCGTGACAGGGAGTAGCACCACTGGGCTTTTACAGTCTCTGTGCGTCATGATGAGAGCAGCCCAAGTTCATGTCAAATGACCCTCTCCCCCTTTAACATCTCTGCTCCAACTCCATCTCCAAATGGGAAATGACATTGACCTTGTCCATGGAGGGTATTTTACATCGTGGCTTGGCCCCAAAGGCACTGCTATAGTCCAATTCAGTCTCTATGGCCTTAGGACCTGACCTGCCCCTCCTCACATATACCACCTCTATATCCATCTCCCCGCCAGCACCTTTCTCATCAGATGTTTTCAGCCTTTATCTGAAACTTAACTATCTGGCTGATTCATTCATACAGTTTGCAATCCATTTTGGCACCTTTGCTTTTTATAAAGTTTGAAATTTAAAAGCATGGCACCACATGAGGTATATGAGTGAATCATGTTTCTCACTGTGTGCACAGTCATCTGGGGTTCCAGAGCCCTTTGAACATCCCAATCTTTAACTGTGACCAAATGTTCTGAGCCCAATAATAGGACAGAGGATTCTTTATATGAGAAGGCCCTATAAAGATAGACCAATTAAATCACACTTACTCATTTCCTGGTTTGCCTTTCCCTAGCAGAAATGAGGCTGATTGCGGGATATTTGGGATATGTAAATCACTGAATGTCAAGTCCCATGACAACCCATTGAATGCATATTATGGATTACCTGTGTTTTCTTCTAACTTTGTATTTTAAAAAGGCAAGTGAAAGTGGTTCTAGTAATTTCCTTAGTTCCCTGATTCAGTAATAAGAATGGAAGAATCACAATATGGAGGGGAGCCCTACAATTGTAAGCCCAACTTCTGCTAGAGATAAGTGCAATTTCCATGCCCAGGCCTCATCCTATTGTAGCAGAGAGATTTCTTCCCATGTTGTTCTCAGCAGGGGCCATGGTATCCCTCAACCCTAAATCTCCTGGAGATGCTAGGAGACTAAACCACTTTGCCTAGCAATTCTAATTAGTGGCACCTCTCCCAAAGAGAATAGGTTGTAGGGTGTGCAACATTTCCTACTTCTCTTCTAGGCAGTCAAGCATCCACCGTCGCAGGAGAGAATAAAGACATCTTTAGCTGCCTGGTTGCTGATTGCCAGGCCAAAATTCCCTCTTGTGACACCATCCATGAGAAGCAGAGCCTGGTACTGGTGTGTCAGCAGGTGCTGCTTCGACTTCTCCAGGGGAAGTTCCCCTCCCTGGTGCAGGAGCAGATAGATGTCCTCCTCGCTCAGTGTGGGGAGGGAACCCGCCCAGACCCTGAAGTCCTTGGGGCTGCCAGCCAACTGAAGGACATCTTGAGACTCCTGAGAACCTGTGACCCCAGATTTGCCTACCGCTACCCAGACTGCAAGTATAATGATAAGTTCTGAGGGGCTGGAGCATAGCTGGTCTCCAGGGACAACATCCTTGGCTCTCCAGTCCCAGGTGAAATTGTTGCAAGGTTGAAAGAAGCAGATTCATTTTAGACATTAGAAAAAATGCACATTCATTTCCCAGGGACTAAGGAATGTTCCAACGACCAGAAGGCAGTTGTGCAACATGGTATGATTGCCCCACTGGCTGGGACATCATGGAAAATCCCGGGGGTAGTGGACACTCACTCAAACTGTGAGCCCCAGTTTCCTCTGTTCTCCACCAGACTCCCAAGTTAGTGAAAGAAGGCACAGATTGGAAGGGCCAGAGACATATGCTTCTTTCCCCCAGCCCAGGTGGTTATAAACTATGTTCCAGAACTGTGCATAGGCAGGGTGAATGAAACAGAACCATGGAGATCAAGAGGCTGGAGTGAGGGAAAGGTTTTGGAAAGGTGAGACCCACTGCAAGTAGCACCTTAAACAGACAAGAAATCCTCCTTACTGCTCCCTGTGCCCCTGCACTAGTCCTTCTGCCACAATCCCCACATCACTCTAGGGTAAGAAGACTACAGGCCAAGGGCACACACAGACAGAACCATGCCCTGGATGCCTGGGGCCCCATACATGTGCAAGTGAAGCACTTTCTGTGTGGGAAGGAGTCAGGGGAGTAGGCTGGGGGTCAATATTCATCAAGGTCCTTTGAAAAGTATGTGTCAAGACAGGATAAAACAGGCAAGGATTGTATTAACAAAGATGCTTGTGTGGGAGGAAAGAAAGAGGGACCCGGAGACAGCTGAGAGAGGCAGCAGGCAGGGCTGCAAGTCTGAGCCTGAGGGACAGAGAGAAGGTCCTATGGGAGTATCCTAGACTGTCATTTGAACAGTTAAAGAAAGCTTCAGCAATACTTTCAGGGTGTCCTTAAGCCAAAGCCAGCCATCAGATGAGGCCAAAGTCTCCCAAGAATGGGCAGCCCTATACCCCTGATGTAAGAAAAAGCCCATGGGAAGCACGGCCTCAGCCCAAACGCAAAGACAGATTTCAAAATTCAGCAAAGGGCACCTAGCCAATTCTGCACCCTGGAGCAAGAGGACTGTGAGTAGGCATTCTCATTGCAGCCATAGCCAGGACCAGGACAGCTTTCTCCGCACTGTAGCCTCCAATGCAGGACTTTAAGGAGTCCAAGAATTTTCATTCAAATGTGGCCTTACAGGTCATTATAATTTTTTTTCAAGGTTAGCCAAAAGAACATATTTTATTCAACAGTATGTTAGTTTGATATATACCTTCTAAAAATTTAGCCACATGGTATATGGGCCTTCATGTATATTCTTGCTCTAGCTTCTCAAACATTAGTTGAGGGTTCTTCAGACCTTTGCCCAGACTCCCTGCCAGGAACTTCTACCCCAGGGACCTCTCAACTGGCCTCTTTTAAAAATGCCTGGCTTAACAAGCTTCATGATGCAGATGGGGAAACTGAGGTCCAGGGAGGAAGAGTGACTTTCTGGGATAGTTCCATAACTCCTGTTACCATTCCACACTCCTGGTGCCTTCTCCTTCAGCCTGTGACTCTCACCGTGGCCTATGTAATTCTGGTCCTTTCATTCACATTTAAAGCTGGGCCAAGAAAAAATCCTATACTAAGGTGCACAAGGTTGCCTGTGGGATTTGCCTTTTGACTGCTCCAGGCATTATCCCCAGGGCAGCCATGACAATGAGGTTGACAGGCACAAGCTTCTGGAAGAACAGGCTTGGGCTACCTGAGAATCTGAGATAGTTGCTTTCTGGCCTAGTTGGGAGAGTGAGAATTGTTCATCCTTCCCAGTACCTTGTTGTCAGCCCAGTGAAACTGATCTTAGACTTCTGGCCTTCAGAACTGTGAGAGGATAAATGCCTATTGTTTCAAGCCACACACTTTGTAGTAATTTCTTATAGTAGCCACAGGAAATGAACACACACCCCAAATTCTATCTTAGTGTCTGCTTCCAGAGAACCTAACCTACAGTGTTCTCCAACTCCAGTCTGTTATGATGGATTAAAAAGCCAGACCCGACATGAAGGAGTGTTTTAGCATCTATACTCAGGGCTGAGGCTTGGATGGTTCCATTCCTCCACTTGCTAAATCCTATGCATCATTTAAAATCCTGTCTGAGTTCTTACCTTAACAGGAATCTTTTCCTGACAGGGCAACCTCCAGAATCTTTTCTGAACTCCATCTCTGTACCCCTGAACCATAAGTCTGTGTCCCATTTGAGGCCAATCCCAAGAGGTATTTCCAGAGAGTTCTGTGTCCTACCTTTCCATCAAACTGAGAGATCCCTGAGGATGGTGATAGCATTGGGCAGGGGGTGGGGGTGGGGGTTGTGTTCCCAAGGCAACTGGCACAGGGCTGGGTGCAGACAGGTGCTCAGAAAATGTCCTTGCTAAGGATAATGATTGTCTTCTTAAGCCCTTTTTGCTTGCTGTTTTCCACATACTATGTGCTATACACTAGATATGTCACCCCCAAATTCATATATTGAGATCCTAACCCTTAAAGTGAAGGTATTAGGAGATGGGACCTTAAGGAGATAATTAGCTCATGAGGGTGGAGCTCCGATGAATGAGATTAGTGCTTTTATAAAAGAGGTCCCAGAGAGCTCTCTGGCCCCTTCTTCCATATGAGGACACATTGAGAAGGTGCAGGCTATGAACCAAGAAATGGACCCTCATCAGACTCTGAATCTGCCAGTGCCTTGATCTTGGACTTCCCAGCCTCCAGAACTGTGAGAAATAAATGTGTGTTGCTTGTAAGGCACCCAGTTTGTGGTATTTTGTTCTAGTAGCCCAAATAGGCTAAGACAACATGCTGGTCATATACACAACACAGCCACTTCCTTGAAAACAGCTCTTTGCCCACAACAACCAGGAGACAGGTAAGTCAACACTCAAGAGGCTTCAACCAGAATTTTTCACAGCATATTCTCAGTCCCCTGGAATCTGATTGGACACATTAGAGTATTTTTCTGAGTTTCGCCAGCCACTGTCTTTTTGCCCGCAGGACTTGCTACATAATTTGTGGGGCTAGGGCAAAATGAACATTAGGGCCTCCTGTTATTAAGAATTGAAAGACAGGGACAGCAGAGCATTAAACTAAGCACATACCCTGTGGGACTGCATATATTGCATACCCACATAGCTGACCCTGGGTGCCTGAGAATACTAACATACCTTAACCTCTGCATAGAGTGTTCTTGGAGTTTACTGGGATCTAACTTGACCTCCACACCCAAGGGGAGTAGGTGTGGGACCAGAGGTGATATATATTTAACAACCACCATGACAAAGGAACTGAACTATGAGAACAGACCCCACCAGGGGCAGCTACTAGGCGGGCATAACAGCAACACTAGGGGCAAGCCCTACTTTTCAAATAAGGAAATGGGTTCATGTGATTTGCTCAAAGTAACAATTTTTAGGTTTCCTGCTTTGCTGGTTTTCCCCTATAGCATCTGACTTCTGCTTCTAAGTGATTTTATGAGCCTGAATGTTTTCTCCAGAGTTAAGATACTTTGTTGGATTTGTGTGTATGTGTTTTTCTTTGAAAGATCTAGAGCCCTGGAATCAGACAGACTTGGTTTCAAATTATGACTCTGTTGGCTACTGTGTAACCTTGGGCAAGTTGCTGAACCTCTCTGAGCCTCACTTTCCTCATCAATAAAATGGGGAGAAAACACTTAATCTTCTTGGGGTTATTGTCCTGTTTAAACAATACAATGTCCCTCAAGAGCTTGGCACATATGAGCATTCTGTATTTGAAGGCAAATGTAGGGAAAGAGCAGAGGGTCACCCAGCAGAAAGAGACCTCACCCGGCCAACATAAGTGCTGTCGTCTCTTGGGAGGGACCCTGATGCCTGCCCTAAAGCACTACTGCAGCCCAGAGGAAGCACCAGGATACCACAGGCTGCTAGACAGTCTGACTTGGACCATTTTCTTTCCTCCTGTAATCCAGACTCTGGGTTGATCATGAATGGCAGCTGGGCAGTCACAACACTTGCCTCCCCAGCCTGACTCCCCACCAGGTTAAGATGGAATCTTCCTCAAGCAAGTAGTGTTGGGGGCCTTGGGAAGTCCATCTGCACTCACTATTGTAGGGAAATGAGAAAGCTGTCTTGGCCCATTGAAAACTTCATGTTCACTGCCTGTTGGTGATGTAGCTTTTCTGTACATTTTGGGCCTATTATCCACATATATTGGCACATCTGGGCTCATGCACACACAGCTCTACTCTGGCCTACCCACAACTCTTTATGGCATTCTTTAAAAAAGTTGTGGTTGTGAACTATGTAGGAGAGTCAACACCCAGGCAAGAGTCCTTGAATCTGCAGATATAATGACCCTTCAAGAAGGCAACTTAGAGGACTTGGTCAGCAAAGGGCAACTGGGCAACCAGTTCAAGTACCCCACCAAATGGAGCTCTTTGTAGAAGAAGACAAGGAGGGGAATACACCTGTTCCACTATTGTGACCAGGGCATAGTCTCAGAACCTAGACTGTGACTATAGAGGAAGTGTGGCAATGCAGAGGAAGCAGTGGCTCTGAAAGCAGAAATGTCTGCCTTCAGATTTTGTTCTAGTCCCTCTTGAAAAAGTCAGTGCATCAAAGTTATTTACTGAAGCATTGCTTGCAACTGTAAATGCTAGGAACAATATAAATACCTGAACATGGGAGACTGGTTGAATAAACTGTGATACATCCACACGATGGAGTTCTGTACAGCTCTACAAATGAATGAGGAAGATCTCTATGAACTGACATGGAATGATTTGTGGGATATACTGCTAGGTAAGAAAAAAAGAGCAAAGCACATGAGGGTATCTATAAGATGCTACCTTTCATGTAAGAAAGAAGGCAATATAAGAAAACATTTATGCATCTGCTCACTTGTGATGATATACATATGTGTATACATATACATACATACATAAAATGAGAGAGAGAGAGAGGAAGAGAAAGAGGGGCAATAAAAGAGAAGTTCATTAAGATTAGTTATAGGGGATGAGTGAGAACAGGTGGAAAGAAGGGAGGGATAGAAATGGCATAGTAGGAATGAGGAGTTACTGACACTTGTCAGAGTATAATTTTTTGTATGAATCTGACTCTTAGAATCATAGGAATGTCTCACATATCCACAAATAAATAATTAAGATCAACCGGGACATGGGTCAAACTAAAATGAAATACAAACAACAACAAATGGATCTAACTGGATTACAAATAAATAAGATAACTACACTGAAGAACTAACTGAAGTAACTTGGAAAGGAAGCATTTTGACTATGTAGTATAAGGCTATGTAGTATAAGACAAAAAGGACTGTACATACACTAAAATGGATAATTTTATGTCATGTGAATTTCACCTCAATTAAAAAAAATAGACAAAAACTGTGCTCTAGTTAATAAATATTTTTCCCATGGGAATCTGGGTTAGCAATTCCAAAACCACTTTAAGTGTTGGGCAAGTAAGTAAATAAATATATTGTGGATAATGAGAGAAGGGCTTCTCTCATTGCTTGAGAAATTACAAGTGAAGAAAGAGGGAAAACAAAATTGAATCCTGTGGTATTCAACTAGAATTGAAGGTATCACTCTGCACTTGGGATTTTTGAGATATATACAGATAGATATAGAAATAGATTGAGTGTACAGAAATATATTCCGAGCTCTGTCTCTGAGAGGGCCTACAAGCAGTGACTGACACCTTAGTACCTAGTGCCCAGGCCTTGGTTTCTCCAATAAAAGAAACCAGAGCTCTTTGGGAAAATGGCTGATTCTCAGACTAGGACAGAAAAAGTAGTAGATGAGCCCAGAGTAATCTTGTATTGCCAGAAAAGAAGGAAGTGTTCAAAAAACTTTGGAAGCATGTCGAAAAGACATGAAAGCCAATTTGAAGAGCCTCATAATAGCCAAATGTGGGACAATTTGAGCTACAAAATAAACAATGATAGTAATGGGTTATAACCCACAGAATAATATAAATTCTTATGAGATCATACTGACATAAAAAAATAACTGAATAAGTAAATAAATGAGGGAGGCAAGAGCTCTTCCTATGGTAAAATCCTAATTAATAAATGTAGATGGAATGATGAGAACGAAAAATCACCACTTGACAAACAACACAGTAATAACTGTTGCAGGCAAAAATCATCAATGGGAGCTAAAACTAGTAGATGAAATCATGAGAAACAGGACATTTGCATAGTCTCAAAGTTATCTTGCAACAAGATACTTACTAATTATGAAGGGAAAAATAGTAACTTTATGATGAAGAAACCTGGCAGACATGACTTTAACCAAGTGATCAACATCAACATCAACAGAGATAAATCATAGAACCATTGTGTACCCCCTGATATCATGCACTGAGAAGGGCACAGCATCTTCTGTGGTACTCTTGCCCAAAATACAGAACCTCAACTGAATCATAAGATAACATCAGACAAATTGAAGGACATCCTGCAACTGACTGTGAAAGACAAAGAAAAATTAATGAATTATCACAGACAGGAAAGTACTAAGGAGACAAGATAACTACATGCAATGCGGGCTCCTTGATTAGTAGTGTCAGTATCCACCAGCTAAAAAACACCAGGAACATACCTATATTTAAACAAGTTGAGTTTATTGTCCATTGCAACAAGGGAGAAAGCATACCATGGAGCAATATGAGGGGTCTCAGTAAGAGGAGACTTCTTAGAGAATTGGGGCTTGTTATTCGGGGGGAGGGCTCAAGGAAGCAGGGTTTTACTCTTGATTGGATGCTGTCAGGAAGTGGTGGTAAATCCATGATTCCATATCCCAATAAGTCTTATCCATAGGGCAGGAGGGATGAAGCAGGCTAACACTGTAGTTAGTAAAGCAGCAGTCATTCATATTAGCCAGGATAGAGTGATGTTTGATCATTTTTGTTTAAACAATGTCCATGTTATTGTTCATTTTCAAACATGTTTTTTTTTTATATTGATTCATCATGGTCACAGATTGGCCTTGTTTGATGTTAGTGATCTGAGAAGTTGTTTCCATTCAGGGAGAACACGAAGGTCTAGCTGCAAGGGCTGGGCCAGCACTGAGCAACACTAAGGTGAAGGCCTGATAATGCCAGGCCAGTTCCCAGCTAACATGGTCCAATCTTCTCTTTCTCAGTGGGACAATTGGTGAAATCCCAATAAGGTCTATTAGATTAGTACACAGTATTTTATCAATGTTAATTTCTTAGTTTCAATAATTGTACTATGGTTATGTAAGATGTTAGTTAACATTAGGGGAAGTCAAATAAAGGAACTTGGTACACTATTCTGTAACTTTTTTGTAAGTCTAAAATTATTCCAAAATAAAAGTTAAAATGGCAATGCAGTGCATGAAGCAGAAATTGGTTTGGCAACAGGTGAAGAAGCTGGCTTGTATATTGGGGCTGTGCTATATGAAACAAAAGACATAACCCAAAACACGAGAGCATTACCTATGTGACAAGATCATTCCAACTATGAGAAACGTGTAGAAACTGAGTTGTATTAAAAGGAAGATTCGTGTCTCCCATTTGGAGCTTACTCTGGGGTGATGCTCATTGAATAGAAACACCACTGCACCATTTTCATGATTACTGCTCTTTTTCTTACTTTCGTACTCAATCTGTCCAAGTGAATGTGCCTATACCAGAACCAGGACAGCACCTACCACTGGAAGGCAGTAAAGACCTGAGGCTTACAAGCTCATTTCTGATTCTTCCTTTCTACACACAAACTACAGTGCCTTGTGTAGACAGGGCATTTAGCACGGGTTGAAATCCCCCTTCACACCCCACCACACCTGAATCCACCTCTTTGCCTCATGCCCCTACATGGAGTTTCTCCTGAAAAATCACTCCTTAGAGGGAATCGTACCAATTGTGAGTTAATATTTCACTTGTCAAAATAACACAGTTTCATGTTTTATTTTTTTAATGATCTTACCCAAGGCAGGCAAAAATTCAGGAAAATAAGTAAGTCATGGAAACTTGAGAATATCATCTTATTGAAAAGCAATTTGTCAAAGTTCATCAAGAACCTCAAAAAGGATTGCACACTCTACCCAATAATTTCACTTCTGGGACATTATCCAAAGGATGTAATTAAGAATGAAGAGAGATTTATTGACAGACTGATTGTTAAAAGTCATGAATTGAACACTAGTAACCCCTACTAAAATGAAGGTCAATGGAATTTTTAATAGGCATAATCTACCACACAGGGGGAAATGAGAGAGGAGAAAAGTAGAAACAAAATTTTGAGGACTGGAAAGCAAATAACATCAGGACCAAGAGAACTGAATCCTAAGCTGGCAGCAAAGGATAATGAGAACCATCCCAATTTACACCACAAAACTTCTCAAAAGTTTGAGGAATTTGTGGCACTAGGTCCAAGTGAGAGGGAAGGTGACTGAAATAAGGATGAGTTTTAAATGGTCCTTTTAAGAAGCAACTGGATCCCAAATACTCCCTCCCCTTTTCATAGTCCTGTAAGACCCAAAAAAGATCGGATGCTCTTTCCCTGAAGAGAGTCAAAGGATCTTCAGAAACAGCACAGATTAGGACAGCAAGTTGCACCAAAAACTGGGGGATCAAGGGCATGGGTACACAGTGGCTACCACTCCCTGCCCTCCCCTGCACTGGCAGCCTGACCTTCAATGCCAGGAGAACTGATGAGTGAACCTCCAGGAAAGAGACCAAAAGATCGCAATAGAAGATTTATGCATTGGAATTATAATCACACCATTATTTTAAATAGCAGAGCATTGTATATAATCAAAATTCCCAAGAGTGGAGAAATGGCTAAGTAATTTGGTTTGCACCCACACAATTACAAATGTAACAAAATTAAAATAGTATTTACAGAGAAGTTATAATGCCATGAGAAAATGCCTAGTGACCCAATGCTAAGTGTCACAAAATGTTTTGTACGTGTTGAGCTTTTTCTGTTTTTGTTTCTTGGGTTTTTTTAATACAAAAATTTTGCATGGAATAAGACTGCAAGTAAAGATACCAAAATATTAACAGTGTTTAGATTTAGATAATAGGGCTTTGGTTTTTTTTTTTTTTTTTAATTATGTTTACTATTCTGTATTTAACAAATGTTCTTTGGGAACTTGTAAAAATGTTTTAATAAGAAAATATTTGTTTGCTACAGCAAAATGGAAACTATTAACATGGCCCAAGAAGAAAATAGAAGCCATCCAAATGTATTGTTTTTGTTATGAAAAATGCAAACATATTTAAAGAGCAAGGATTGTCCCATTCACAACTGTATCAAAAAATAAGATACATAGAAATAAATTTAACCATGAAGGTAAAAGACTGTTACCCAGAAAATTATGACATTAAAGAAAGAAATTTGAAGAAAATATAAATAAATGGAATCATATACCATGCTTATGGGTAGGAAGAATCAACATCATTAAAATGGGTATACTACCCGAAGCAATCAACAGATTCAATGCAATCTCAATCAAAGTACTAATGGCATTTTTCACAGAACTAGAACAAATAGTCCTAAAATTTATATGGAATCATAAGACCCTGAATAGCCACAGCAATCTTGAGAAAGAAGGAAAAACTTGGAGGTATGTTACCTAATATCAAACTGTACTACAAGGCTATAGTGATCAAAACAGCATGGTACTGACATAAAAACAGACACTTAGATTAATGGAACCGAATAGAGGGCCCAGAAAATAAATCCACACTTCTATGGTCATTTAATCTGTGACAAAAGAGGCAAGACTATACAATGGGGTAAAGACAGTCTATTCAATAAATGGTGTTGAGAAAACTGGACAGATACATGTAAAAAATGAAACTAGACCACCTTCCTACACCATATACAATAAACTCAAAATGGATTAAATACTTAAATGTGAAACCCAAAACCATAAAACTCCTAAAAGAAAACATAGGCAGCAAACTCTCTGACATTGTTCTTAGAAATATTTTTTTTTGATATACCTTCTTGGGCAAGGGAAACAAAAGAAAAATAAACAAATGAGACTACATCAAGCTAAAAAGTTTTTGCACAGCAAAGGAAACCATCCACAAAATGAAAAGACAGCCTACTAAATGGGAGAAGATATTTGCCAGTGATACGTCCAGTAAGGAGTTAATATCCAATATTTATAAAGAACTCATATAATTTAACACCAAAAAACCCCAAACAATCCAATTAAAAAATGGGCAGAACACCTGAATAGACATTTCTCCAAAAAGGACATACAGATGCCCAATAGACATATAAAAAGATGCTCAATGTCACTAATCATCAGAGAAATACAAATTAAAACCACAATGAGATATCACTTCATGCCTGTCAGGTGGCTATCATCAATAAATCAAAAAACAACAAGTACTGACAAGGATTTGGAGAAAAGGGAACTCTTGTGCTCTTTTGGTGAGATTGCAAGTTGGCATAGCCACTATGGAAAACAGTTTGGAGGCTCCTTGAAAAATTAAAAATAGGACTACCATATGACCCAACAATTCCTCTTCTGGGTTTTATCTCAAGAAATCCAAGATGCTAATTTTAAAAGATATATGCACTCCAACGTTCACTGCAGCTCTATTTACGATAGCTAAGATATGGAAACAACTCAAGTGCCCATCAATAGGCGATTGGATAAAGAAGAAGTGATACATACTTATATAATGGAATATTAGCCATAAAAAAGAATGAAATCTGATCATTTGCAACAACGTGGATGGACCTAGAGGGTATTATGCTAAGTGAAATAAGTCAGACAGAGAAAGACAAATACCATATGATCTCACTTATAGGTGGAATCTAAAGAACAAAATAAACAAACAAAACAGAAACAGATTCACAGATACAGAGAACAAACTGATGGTTGATGGATGGGAGGGGATATTGAGGGGCTGGGTGAAAAGGTGAAAGGATTAAGTACAAATTGGTAGTTATAAAATTTTCACATATGTAAAGTACAGCATAGAGAATACAATCAATAATATTGTAATAACTACGTATGGTACCAGGTGGGAACTAGACTAACTGGAAGGATCACTTCGCAAATTATATAAATGTCAAACCACTATGCTGTACATCTGAAACTAATATAAAATAATATTGAACATCAACTCTAATAGGAAAACAAAACAATAAAAAGTAAATTAAAACTATTCACCATAAAATAAAAATAAAGTAAAATAAAGAGCAGAGATTTCTCCCTTGTGCATGCCCAACAACCTGGGAGCAGCTATGACCATGACACTCTGGTCTTCCTGCCTGCGACTTGATCAAAGCTTCCAAGACTTGGCCTTGACTTTGAGACAGACTTCATTTGAGGCATCGAGATTGCTGTATATTTTAAACCGAGATAAAAGCCTGTTGAAAGAAATCTGAACCAGTTTTGATGTTTATTCTCAAGCTAAGTCCCAGGAAGTAAAAACAAAACCAAAACAAAGTTTCAGAAGACTTGCTGAAACTGAGTGACTAACAATGAAAGTTAGAACAAATAATTTCCACATTTATCATTGTTTTTATTGCATTTGTTTCAGTTCTAAATATGCAGCCTGCTTTCTCTCCATTTCCATTTGCATTGTATGCTGCTCCTTTGAGTCATGAGTTGTGCAGGAATCATAATTTATATCACCTTCATGTATTCATAGAAAAGGAGTATAATATTTATCCATAAATAATTTTTATCTAGGTTGTATGTGGATAATTTTTGGCTACTGTTATATTAAGAGTAATTGTCCACCCCAAGTGTCCATAATAGAGCTTTTCATGGATAGATGCATGAAACTGTATGTTGAATGCACAAAATAAGAGAGAAGGAGGGGAAGATGGAGGAAGAGAGAGAAATGCAACTTGCCATCACACAGTTAGGACCTACAAGAAAAAAGAAATGGCAGCAGGGGAACTCTAGGCTGAGTGAAAGGGACAACCAATCTCTGATCATTGAGAATGCAGCTCACTCCTTGTAGACAGAATAAGTATAGATTACAGCAATATTGGTGGGAGCTAGGGATGTGGAGAGACAGAGGAAGGAGGTAGAAAGACTGGGAGCTGCATTCACAATCATTTCTTCCTCCTCTACAGTGCAGAAAGTCATAAGAACCAGCCCTCTGAGAAGAAGAAACTGTATCCAGCACAGAACTTGGCTGTAGATTCGGGAGGCACTCTGGCCCTTCAGTCAAGCATCTTAGCCTCCAACTACTATCCCTTTGCCTTTTTAAAAGTTGTCCTTTTTCTTCCCATTTGGCAGCAAATCTGTGGGATTAATGCCCACTCTGTCAGACTCTGGAAACTGTCTCACCTGGCTCACCTTTTGAAGCAGCTGCCAAAAAGTTAAGAGGCTGAATGGGGTTGGCAAAAGCTCGTGTAAGTTTTACAAATTATTTGTCTTCCCAGAGAGACTGAACCATAATCGTTTCTGGAGGCTGAGGAGCGATCTGCTCCATTAAAGCCAACCCCTTTCCCAAGAGCAAGTCAAGCCTCCCCTTTGGGCCAACTCCACACAGGCGACCTGCGAATGGGCCCAGAACATGGGCTTCATTCACAGCTGCCTGCTCCCCACTGCAGAGGACACACCTGCATGGCACTGCCTGTTAGCTTCGTTTTGTACTTTGATTGGATTTATTGATGATTTCATTTTCTGCTTTCTATTCCTGTTCTTTCTTTTCTTCTTCTTTTAATTGAGGTATAGCTTAGACATCAAAAAGGCATACATCTTCAGTGTACAGCTTGATAAATTTTCAAATATATACACTCTTATGAGCACCATGAAGGTACAGAAGGTTTCATTCCCCAAGAAATGTCCTCCATGCAACTTCACATTCACTACTACTCCCCTCCCACTCACAACAAAGGTAACCATAATTCTGTTATTTCTCACCATAGATTCATTCTGCCTGTTCTTGAACTTTACACAAATGGAATTGCACAGTATGTACTCTTTTGCATTCGGCTTCTTTCACTCAACATGTTTTTGAGGTTTATTCATGTCATGTATATCTGTACTTCCTTTCTTTCATTGCTGAGTAAAACTCCATCATGTGGAAATATTGTGTTGTTTTAACCATTCATCTGTTGATGGACACTTGGGTTGTTGACAGTTTGGTGCTATTATATATAAAGCTGTTATGAATGCTTTTATATATGTCTGTATGTGGCCTATGCATACCTCTTTTTACTGAAGACTCCATTTCTTATAGAAGAGACCAAGGCAGTTAAGTCTGGGTGCAAAGTCTCCATCAAGAGCAACAGGACATTGGAGAGATGGCCTCATCTCCACAGGTCCAGCTTGCAGACAAATTTAGAGCATCAAAGAGCTACCCCAATTTTTCCCAATTAAGGAAGCTGTCCAATGCCTGTAACAGTCTGAAGGCAGCTGTGTCTGATGGCAATGAAATGCAATAGCAATGCGAGCCATGACTGAGCTCAAGTTTTTATTTTTAATTAAAATTTTATGTTTGGCTTAGTTTTCAGACTCGGCCTGAGAAATCTAACATCAATGACTTGGATATCATCTGTGAGATTTGAACCAACCTCTTCATTGATGGCCCTGTCTTATCCATTCATCCTTTAACTGTCCTATGGAACTCAGGAGGGATTATTAGTGATGGCTTTGGAATAAAGTACAGCATAGGGAATATAGTCAGTACTATTGTAATAACTGTATAGTGCCAGGTGGGTACTAGACTTATTGAGGTATTAGACCAATTGAAGGGATCACTTCGTAAATTACATAAATGTCTAACCCTTATGCTCTACATCTGAAATTAACATAAAATAATATTGAATGTCAATTGTAATTGAAAGGAGAAAAGAAAAAAGGTCAAAATAATTCTTTACCAAAATGATCCAAATATTTTGTTCTTTTGTTCACTTTAATTCATATTTTGTTGATTGCTAATGACATACAGCAATTTTCAAATGTTTATTGGTAATTTATGCTTTATTTAAGAACAGAATATTACTATCCTTTCACTGTTTTTGAATAAAAGTAATTCCTTAGCTTTTTCTAAGATACTTGCATATATTCATGATTTACAGCTTTGCAAGTATTATATGTTACAAACTCTATTCAGTGATTTGTTATTTAACATTTAAGACAACTTATGGTGGTATTGGTATACAGAAAATTTGGTTAATATGTAGCAAAACATATTTGCCTTTTGTTGTATTACTTCAGAATCTGCTGCCATTGTTTCAGAGGCTTTACTCATCCTGATTTTGTGTTTTCTTCCAATAATTTTATAACTTACTTTATTTACATTAACATCCATACTCTATCTTGATTATTGTTGGTATAAGGTATGAATATATTAAATTTTCCCCAAAATGATAAAGCAATTGTTCTAATGCCATTTAATTAAAAACCAACCATTATTAAAAGAAAAAAGAAGAGGAGGAGGAAGAGGAGGAGGAGGAGGAGGAAGACTACATTAAGAGACAAGCCACAGAGTGGGAGGAGATGCTTACAACACATTCATTGATAAAGGACTCACATTCAGAATACATAAAAATACCTACCTGTAAATGAAGGGGGAAGACAACTAAATATAAAAATGAGCAAAACACTGAAATAGTCATTTCAGAAAAGAGGAAGTCTAAAGAGCCAGTTAAATGTATGAAAAACTGTTCAACTCTATTGTTAAAGAGGAAGTAAAAATTAATACTATGATGACCTACCACTTGAAACATATACTGGCAAACATTTAAAAGTCTAATAGTACCAAATTAGGGAAGATGTGCAGCAAAGGTAACTCATGTGTTGATGAGTATGCAAACTCATACCATCTCTTTAGAAAATGTTTTAGCATTGTTCTGATAAAGGTGAAGATACACATATCCTGTGACCTAGTAGTTCTACTTTTGGGTATATACTAAAGAAACTCATGTATACATTCACCCCAATTCATGACATGTTCCTCATGGTTTCCATCTTAGTGTTTTTGCTCTATGCTCTGACATATTTCTTCTATTTGAGTTTGCAGGGCACCATGTTGTGTCCCAAACAACTATCCTTTTCTTCTAATCAACTACTGAAATGAGCAGTTGGGAAGTCATGTTAACTCAGAAAATACTTTGCACTACCAGTGACCTTTCCTGTATTCATATTTTTTTAACTCAAGTGGTTAAATTGAATAAGTTTTGTTGAACATGTGTTATTCTTGTTCTGATTGATCTTTCTCTAGCTTCTGGGGTCCCTTAGATGAGTCAATTCTAGTTGGGGCTGATATTTAGTTATTGAAGTACAGGGGCAGTAGGTGGTAGAAGACAACAGTCTCACCCCTCATGAGCTCCTCATAACAAAAGGCAGGCTACCAGTACCCTGCTAAGGACCCAGGAGAAAAGCTTCTTGCTCCTAGGTCTCCTCACGCCTTCCTAGACTCAGGCCTGGAGAGGACACAGCCTACCCTTTTTGCTCCCTTTGGTTTCTTGAAGCCCAGACAATAAAACCCACCTAAGGGGATCAAATGTCATTCCCTCTCCCCCATGCCTAAAGGTCAATGTCCTTGTGGCCTGAGCTTTTTCAAGTAGCCACCTCTCGATGTGGCTCCAAAGCTTTACCAGTCTACCCAGGAGAAAGCTCCACCCAAGTTCTCTGCTCTATGATTTCCATGAGGCTCACATCCTTACTTGCCACAATTACCAGCACCAAGAGCAGATCATATTTGGGTTGATACTGTATCCAGTTTTTTATCTTTACAAAATTCTAACTTCAATGTATTTTTTAACAGGAGTAAATTCCTTATATCAAAACCTGACCAAAGATAGCAAAAGAAAAAAAGAAAAAAAAAATTTAAACTAATCTCACTAATAACTAGAGATGCAAAAATACCAAGTGAAATATTTTTAATTGAATTCAGTGACATTTAAGAAAAAAATGCTACACTTACTTCACTGCCAATTGCAAGGTCTCTATTTAAAAGCATAGATCTCCTCTCTGATCTCTCACGGAGCTGATTAAAGATCAGGTTGTGAGGTCATGTTATCAATATTAAGAGATTTCTTCCCCACCAGACTGTGAGTAGATTGTTCCTCTGTATGGTTCTCCAGAAGGAAGACATATAATCTCGACCATTTGATACTTAAACAAGTGAACTATAGTATATGAGAAAGTCCATCTTAAGTTACAGACCTTTTCTGTTCTTTCTGGGAGCTGTTAACAGGCTTTTCATTCAACCTCTAGAGGGCAGCCAGAAAGAAATCACATTCTTCTGTTAACATTCCAGCTGTCTCTCAACAGTTTCAGTGGATCATAGTTATGGTTTCTGCAGACTTGGAAACCAGCCCCTCAAAATAGCTCTGGCCCTGGGGCTGGGAGGATGAGGGGGGAAACAAAGGGAAATTTTTAGGGTGATTGAACTGCAATGGTTGGTGGATAAATGACTCTACCCATACAAAGTGAACTTTATTATATACAATTTTTTTAAATCAACAAAAGTGTTGGGGGAACCCAGGAAGGGTGGAATGCAGACTGTGACAAATGACTCTAACTGTATTACAAATGTATGACATAACCTTATTGAAGTGGGTGGGGATAAAAGGAGCTGATCAAAGTAACTTTGAGAAACAGTGGTACTCAAAGACAAGAACTACATAAATACTGTACTCTGGTTTATAAAGTTTTTTCATCACAGGGCAACAGAACAGTAATTCTGAAACTACTTTACATGTATGTATTCTGGGTTTGAACAAATAAGTAAATAAATTGCAGACAATAGAAACCATGGTACCAGAGCAAGTGGTTACAAATAAAAAAAGAGGGCAAAAGGCAAGACCGAACCCCATCATACTGGATTTAAGTCACAGATATCATATGAATACATGTTTGTGTATGTATGTAATTACATCACGTTTATTTTGGTTTTAAACAATTATAGAAGATTGAGAAGTCAAGGCATGACTTTTTTGTATCAATTTTCTTGTATCTTTTTTATATGAGTGAACTCATGTTTATTTGAATAAATATAAACATGGAAACAGACTTATGTACATATGTGTATACACGTGTTAGCACACATACATATATTTTCTAGTTCTGTCCTTTTATAGAGTCTCAGAAGCAATGAGCAGACCCATCACTCAGATCTTGGTTTCTAATGCCATTCTTTAATAAAAGGCACCAGATCCTCAGAGGAATGACTAAGTCTAGGACTGGGGCAGAGAAAATACAAGATGAGCCTAAAGCATTTTGTGGTGCCAGAAATTTCAGAAGTGCTAAAAAAATGCAAGGGGGCTTGTCAAAAATACATAAAAGCCAACTTGAAGGAGTTCCCAATGGCTAAAGCCAGAATAGTTTGAGCAACAAATAACAATAGCATTGGATTATAATTCCAAAAATAAGATAAATATCCATGAGTCAGTACTGATATCAATAAATAATTGACTAAATAAATGAGGAGAAAGGAACAACTACTCCTTACAGAAGAATTCCAACTAATATATACATTGATACTACCTCTCTAGAAGGTGGAACTTAATTCCCTCCTTTTGAGAGTGGTCTGGACTTAGTGACTCACCTGGAAAGAATATAGAAAGGGAAAATAGTAACTTTACAGTAGAAAAAAATGTGGACACCACCTTAACCAAATGATCAAGGTCAAAATCACCAGTGATAAAGTTATGTGATATCATGGACCTCCTGATATGGTATGGTGAGAAAGCACTTTACCTCTGTATTGTTCTTCCCCAAAACCCATAACTCGTCTAATTATGAGAAAACATCATATAAACCCAAATTGAGAGATATTCTACAAAATATCTGACCATTGCTCTTCAAATGTATTTTTTAAATAAGTAATGTAAATTTTAAAAAATAAGCAGCGTGATGGTTAATTTTATGTGCCAAATTGGCTGGGCCATACTGCCCAAATATTTGGTCAAACATCATTCTGGATGTTTTCTGTAAGGTGTTTTTGGATGAGATTGACATTTAAATCGATGGACTTTAAGTAGATTACCCTCCATAAGGTGTGTGGATCTCATCCAATCAGTTGAAGGCCTTAGTAGAACAAAGATTGACCTCTCCAAGCAAGAAGAAATTCTGTCAGCAAACTGTCTTTGAACCTGAATTACAACACCTTCCAGCCTACCCTGCAGATTTTGGACTTGCTGAACTCCACAATCACATGAGCCAGTTTCTTAAAATGCAGCTCTCTATATAGATAGAGATAGACATAGACATAGATAAAATCTCCTATTGGTTCTGTTTCTCTCAAGAATCTGGCTAATACAAGCAGTACGGTTACTGAGAATACAAAATTCAAATGGCACACTAAAAGGGAAACAGAAACATCTTCCTCCCACCACTGGCCCCAAGCTACCTAATTTTCTGTCTCTGGAGGCTTCCTGTATAGCTTGTTTCTTATTTTTAGAGCTTTTCAGTGGCTTTAAATTTTTTAAAGTCATAAAAACAAAAACAAAAACAAAAACAAAAAAAAACAAAAAAAATAAAGACTGAGAAATTGTCATAATTAAAAAGAGACTAAGGAGACATGATGACCGAATATAATGCAGTATCCTGTAGTGGATCCTAAAACTGTAAAAGAATATTAGTGGAAAAACACATAAAATGTGAATAGTCTGGAGTTTAATACAATTGCATCAATATTAGCTTCTTAGTTTTGACAAAGGTACTACGGTTATGTAAGATGTTAACATTAGGGGACATTGGGTGAAGAGTATAAGGGTACTCTCTATACTACCTTTGAATTTTACTGAATATTTAAAATCATTTCAAAATAAAAATTTAATAAAAGATAAATATTCCAGACTTCTGGTTACAGACCAAAATGGAATAGACATGATTCTTTCTATTTCTCCCACTAAGATAGAAACCCTGAATATTATATAAAAAAATGTAAAATGACTTTAAAAGGTAGAGAGAATGCAGCTGATTGGCTAGAGCCAGGGCCTTGAAAAATGACATGGCAGTAAGTTTCCTGGAATTTCTTTTTGCCTTGCATATCATGGATTAGGTATTGTAGAAGCCAGAAACTCAGAAATGGCAATGGGAGCAGACAAAAATATCCACATACTTTCCATCAAAAAAGTCTGCAAGTGTTTTTTATTGCTTCTTCTTGAGTTATTGAAATGACCCAAATCTCCACTACAATTATGGAATAAAAAGTACTGAGAGTGGATGTCTTTGTCTTTTACCTGATCTTGGAAAAGGATTCAGTCTTTCATCATTAAATATGATGGTAGCTGTGGGTTTGTCATAGATGCCATTTATCAGGTTGAGGTTTTTTTCTATCCAAGTTTTTTGTTGTTTTTTGTTTTTTGTTTTTACTTTATGAACGGGTATTTGATTTGTCAGATTTTTTTTTTTTGGCAACTATTGAGATGATCATGTGGTTTTTGACTTTTATTAATAAGGCAGATTACATTAATTATTTGCATGATAAACCTGCATTCCTGAGATAAATCTTAACTTGATCATGATATATACTCCTCTTTATATGTTGCTGGATTCAATTTGCTAATATGCTCTTAAAAATTTTTGCATCTATGTTCATGAGGATATTGGTCTGTGATCTTTCTTCTTATAATATATTTATCTGGCTTTGGTCTAAGGATAATACTGTTCTCATTGAATTAGTTGGGAAGTGTCCCCTCCTTTTATTTTATGGAAGAGATTGTGAAGGAATGACACTATTTCTTCTTTAAATATTTGAGAGAACTCACCAATGAAGTAATCTGGGTTATGCTTTTCTTTAGGTCTATTCAGCTTTTTTAATTCTTTTTCTTTAGTAACAGATTTATTGAGATATAATTCACAAACCATAAAATACTCCTTTGAAGTGAAAACTTCAGAATATTCAGAGTTGTGTAGCCATCCTCAAAAGCAATTTTAGAATATTTGCATCACCCCAAAAAGAAACTCTCAACCTTTTAGCCCTTACTCTCATCCCAATTTCCCCATCCTCCCTCCCCCTGTCCTAGGCAACCATTAATCTACTTTCTATCTCTATGAATTTGTCTATTTTGGAATTTTACATAAGTGAACTCATACACTATGAGGTCTTTTGCGACTGGCTTCTTATACTCAGCATGTTTCTAAGGCTGATCCATGTTGTAGGATGTATCAGTACTTCATTCCTTTATATGGCCCAATACTATTCCATTGTATAGATATATCACTTTTATCTATCTATTCATCAGTCGATGGACATTTGGTTGTTTCCACTTTTTGGCCATTGCAAATAATGCTACTATGAATATTTGTGTATAAGACATATGTTTTCATTCCTCTTGAGCATATTTCTAAGACTGGATTCTACTTTTTCTCGAATCAGTTTTGGTAATTTGTGCCTAAGACACCTAAGTTACTTAATTTATTGGTGTAAAGTTGTTCATAACATTCTCTTATAATTCTTTTAATTTTTGTAATGTCAATAGAATACCCCTTTTTCATCCTTGATTTTGATAATTTATGTCTTTTCTTTTTCTTGATTGATCTAAGTAAAGATTTATCAATTCCGTTGAACTTTTCAAAGAACCAATTTTTTATTTCATTTCTTCATTTTTTGTTTAGTTTCAAATGATTCAGAAAAACAATATATACAAACACTACCCCCATACACATCCCCACACATATATACACAAATATAAAGAGAATGACAAAACAAATGTGGCAAATTGTAAGCAATTGGTGAATTTGAATAAAGTTTTCCAAATCTTGCAACTTTTCTATAAGTTGGAAATAATATCAAAACATCAAAATAACAATTATAATATCAAAATTAAGTTATAAAAAATGAAAATTTCTTCTCTCACCCTAGATCAAACCACATTGTGGGAGCCCTCAGGGAGAAAGTTGTGGGGAGGGTATGGGTGGCTAATGGAAGACATGTAGCCTTCCAGAATTTTTTCACATGTAAACATAGCACAAAGAAACCCAGAAAGTGGTTTCATGAAGCTGAGAGCAGTGTGGTTGGGGCCATGGCAAGAGTGGCAACAGTGGCCTGGTATTCAGGACAAAGGACAAGCCTGTGTGGTTCAAGGATAGGAGACAAGAGGGAATGAGGCATATTGGCAGATGCTTGCATTGACAGAAAGTGACTTCTCATCTGAAGCTTTGGTGCTACATGAGCACCCTGAAGAGCTGAGATGCAATACTGGGGAGGATCTTGAACCCTGAATTGACTTTAACTGTCTCAGTTAATGAGGGCTCTAAATAGAAATCATAGAAAGAAGATATATTTCTTATGTATATCTTTCTTGGCCTGAGAAATGCATCCTGCTAAACATATATACACAATGACAATGCTAAGTAAAAAATAAATAAATAAGAAATAAAAACTGGGATAGCTATATTAATATCAGGCAGAGTAGATTTCAGAACAGGGTAAATTATTAGCAATAAAAAGGCACATCACACAATAACAAAAAGGTCAATTCTCCAAGAAGATATAACTACTCTAAATATTTATATATCTAACTATAGAGCCCAAAATACATAAAACAAAACTGAATAAACTTTAAAGGAAAAATAGACAAAATCTACAGTTAAACTTGGAGATATCAACATTCCTCTTTGTAATCAGTAAAGCAAGTAGACAAAATCTGCAAAATATAAATCTAAGCAATACTACTAACCAACTTGACTTAGTTCATATTTATAGAACACTATATCCAGTAACAGCAGAATAGGCATCAGAAAGGTCTTCAGTGAGAAATTAAGAGGCGTAGAACACAGTGGATCAGAACACTCCTGCATGTTGACTATCACCAGTTGAATGTTCACAGAGCATTTTTAGACATTCTAGGGACAACCCACATTTGGATTCTCCATTCCCTAAACTTAATCCCACTTTAAAAAGTCACCAGACTGGGAAAGAAAGAGAAATTAGGGGAATTGTTTTATAAACTATATAAATGTCTCACCAATGTACTGAATACTTGAAACTAATAAAATTAAATTTTTAAAAAGTCACTAGATCATCCCCCAACTTAACATCAGACTGAGGCCTTAAAAATAAACCTAGCTGATGCAAGGTGAGATTAGTCATCAATATTAGGTTTGAAATAGAAGAGTGTTTAGCATTGTATGGAGGTATTAACCAGCAAAAAGAAAACAATTAGAGGCATAAAAATAGAAAGGGAAGAGGTGAAACTATATTTATAGTTGATAATATATCTGAAAAACCCAAGAAAATTAATATTAAAACAAATACAAATAATAAAAAAAGTTTAAGAAGGTAGCAATATAAAAATAACATAAAAATCAATAGCCTTTATATATCAAATAAGTATTATTTCTAATATATGGTGGAAAAAAAATCCATTTGCAACAGCAATGGGAAAGGAAAAATAATCAACAATCATAAAAAATTAAAGGAAGATAGTTCTATATTAAAAACAGAGGAATCTTTTTTAAATATCTTCTCAGGCAAGGGAAGCAAGAGAAAAAAATAAACAAATGAAACTACACCAAACTAAAAAGTTTTTGCACAGCAAAGGAAACCATCCACAAAACAAAAAGACAACTTACTGAACGAGAGAAAATAATTGCCAATGATACATCTGATAAAGGATTAAAATCTAAAATTTATAAAAACTTATACAACTCAATTTTCATGGTGACAGACCTGCTCACTCTGAGCGCCAGTGCCGATTCGGCTGCACGCAACAGGCACCAGGGACTTACAGGGAGACATTATCAAAGTGAGGGCCAAAGCAAGACTTACTCTGTACATAAGTGCCAGAGGTATCCACTGTTCCCTGTTGAGCCCTCCTCCATACCAGTGTGCTACCACAGACCTGATGTCATCAAACTGGATAACACAGGACGCCCCGCCCAGGATTCCCTGAAACCCCGCCTCCCCCAACTTGCAGCCCCACCCAAGCCACATCCAGGTATATCCTCAGCGAGTCAGGTGCTCCTTGCTGAGCAGTGCCTAGACTTACACTAGAGGCAGCTGGCCTCGGTTTCTGGTGTGGCCTTTTGAGGCAACTATATACACAGCATCTGTAGATTGCTTGCTGAATGTTAACAACTCCCAGAAGAGTAGAGGCTTGGGCTAAGTTCAGCCTGCAGCTGAACCCTTCTCAGGACTGTGCCACTGGACACCTACTTCACAAAGCCACACTAATAAGACCAGGAGACTTAGGAGCTTTGCTTAGTACATAGAAACAGACATGGAAAGGCAGCCAAAGTGGGAAGACAAAGAAGCAGAAACAATACGAGAGAAGAGAACAGAGATCCAGACATAAGGGAGTCAAATGATCTAACAGAATACTGGTTATAAAGATGTTCAATGAACTTTTGGGAAGTGTAGATAAATTCAGTGAGAACTTCAACAAAGAGATAAAAAAAAAAACATTAAAAATGGTCATGGAAATTATAAAAGGGAACCAGTCTGAAATGAAGAACACATGAGAAGTATAGTGAATGGAATAAACAAAGAAATAAACAAAGTGAATAAAGAAAAGGATCAAATGTCCTATCTAGAGGGCAGGAAAGCCAAGGACATACAATCAGAATGGCAAGAGATAAGATGCCAAGACTATAAAAATAATTTAAGGAGCATATGGGATATTATTAAGGGTCCAAATATCTGTCTGATCTGCATAAGTAAAGAAAATCAAGATGTTGAACAGCTGTTTAAAGAAATAATGATTGAAAACTTCTCTAACCTGGTGAAGGAAATGGACATAAAATTCCAAGAAGCTCAGAGAATTCAAAAAATCAGGGATCCAAAGAGGCCCACACTAACACACATCATAATTAAAATGACAAAGGTTAAATACAAAGAAAATATTAAAAGCAGCAAGAGAAAAACAGATAATTACTTATAAGGAAACACCCATAAGACTGACAGCTGATTTCTCAAAAGAACAGAAGGGCTTGGCAAAAAATATTTGACAGGATGAAGACCCAGGATCTACAACCAAGGATACTTTTTATCCAGCAAAGCTATCATTTAGAGTTGAAGAACAAATAAAGAGCTTCCCAGACAAAAATAAGCTAAAGGAATTTATCAACACCAAGCCAGTATTACAGGAACTGTTGGAGGGACTTCTTTAAGAAGAAAAAAATACAAAAGACTCACTTCAGATTAAAAACACGCACAGACTAAAAGGAAGGGGATAGAAAAAGATATTGCTTTGATGGACCTAGAAGGTATTTAAGTCAGACAGAGAACAATAAACACTATATGATTTTACTTATATGCAGAATCCAAAAAATAAAAAGAACAAACTAATCAAAAACAGACTCACAAATATAGTGGACAATTTGGTGATGGACAGATTTGGGGGGCTGGGAGAATGGGGTGAAGGGTTACAGAAGTACAAACTAGTAGCTGATGAATGGTCATGGGAATGGGGAGCATGGCATAGGGAATGCAGTTAGCATTAACACATTGGCTAGGTGGAGGGTCAGGGGAAGGAGGGAGCAATTGGGGGGATTGTTTTACAAACTATATAGATGTCTAACCAATGTACTGTATACTTGAAATTAAAATAAATAAACTTTAAAAAACTCATACAACTCAATACCAAAAAAAAAAAAAAAAAAATTCAATTTAAAAATGGGCAGAAGACCTGAATAGGCATTTCTCCAGAGAAGACATACAGATTGCCAATAGACATATGAAAAGATACTCAATGTCACTAATCATCAGAGAAATGTGAATTAAAACAAGCATAACTTTTCCATGCTACCTAGAGAAGGGCCCATATGGCATTGTTCTTGGTTCCCACATAACTTAAAGGAATACTGTCACAATGTCCAGAGCCCTTGATGTCCTGCAAATGAAAAAGGAGGATGTCCTCAAATTCCTTGCAGCAGGAACCCACTTAGGTGGCACCAACCTTGACTTCCAAATGGAGCAGTACATCTACAAAAGGAAAAATGACAGCATCTATATCATAAATTTGAAGAGAATCTGGGAGAAGCTTCTGCTGGCAGCTCATGCTATTGTTGCCATTGAAAACCCAACTGATGTCAGTGTCACATCATCTAGGAATACCAATCAGTGAGCTGTGCTTAAGTTTGCTGCTGCCAATGGAGACACTCCTATTGCTGGCCACTTTACTCTTGGGACCTGCACTAACCAAATCCAGGCAGCCTTCCAGGATCCGAGACTTCTGGTTGTTACTGATCCCAGGGCCGACCACCAGCCTCTCACAGAGGCATCTTATGTTGACTTGCCTATCATCGCCCTGTGTAACACACTCTCCTCTGTGCTATGTGGACATTGCCATCCCTGCAACAAGGGAGCTCACTCAGTGAGTCTAATGTGGTGGATGCTGGCCTGGGAGTTCCTGCGCATGCGTGGCACCATCTCCCGTGAAAACCTATGGGAGGTTATGCTTGATCTCTACTACAGAGATCTTGAGGAGATTGAAAAGGAAAATCAGGAGCTGCTGGAAAGGCTGTGACCAAGGAGGAATTTCAGGGTGAATGGACTGCTTCAGCTTCTGAGTTCACTACTGCTCAATCTGAAGTCGCAGACTGATCTGAAGGTGTTCAGGTGCCCTCTGTGCCAATTTGGCAGTTTCCTACTGAAGAATGGAATGCTCAGCCTGCCATTGAAGACTGGTCTGCAGCCTCCACTGCTCAGACCACTGAATGGGTAGGAACAACCACTGAGTGGTCTTAAGCTGTTCTTCCACAAACTTTTAAACAAAATGGAAGTAAGGTTGGTGGAAAATAAACAGTTTCTCAAAGTTAAAAAAAAAACACACAATGAGATATCACTTCACCCCTGTCAAAATGACCATCATCAATAAATCAACAAACAACACATGTTGGTGAGGATGTGGAGAAAAGGGACCCTTTATGCACTGTTGGTGGGATTGTAAATTGGTGTAGCTATTATGGAAAACAGTCTGGAGGTCTTCAAAAAATTTAAAATAGAATTACCTATTTTTAGAAGTGGCCCAGCAATTCCACTTCTGAGCATTTATCTGAAGAAAATCAAAACACTAATTCCAAAAATATATGCATCCCTATGTTCACTGCAGTGTTATTTAAAATAGCCAAGATATGGAAGCAACCTATGGACAGGAAGTGCCCTTGAATTGATGACTGGATAAAGAAGTTGTGATACATATATACAGCCATAAAAAAATGAAATCTTACCATTTGCAACAACATAGATGGATCTAGAGGGTATTATGCTAAGTGAAATAAGTCAGAAAAAGACAAATACCATATGATTTCACTTATATGTGGAATCTAAAAAACAAAACAAACAAAACAGAAACAGACTCATAGATGCAGACAACACACTGATAGTTACTGATAGATGGGAGGGAGTTGGGGACTGGGTGGAAAAAGGTGAAGGAATTAAGAAGCATAAATTGGTAATTACAAAATAGTCACAGGAGTGTAAAGTAGAGCATAGAGAATATAATCAAGAATATTGTAATAACTATGCATAGTGCCAGATGGCTATAGACTAATTGGGAGATCATTTTGTAAATTATATAAATGTCTAACCACTATGTTATATACCTAAAACTAATATAACAAAATACCAAATGTCAACTCTAATTGAAAAATAAAAATTAATAGAGTATCGGGACTTACCCTCTTGATTTATACAAGTAAATAATGAACAAAATATATAAAGCAATGGTTTTCAGACATTGGAAACCAGGCATCACAAGACAGAAGTCATGAAGGAAAGGAAACAACTAGCTTCTTGCTTGGAAAGTTTCCAGGCTGCAGCCCAGAGAGCGGGAACCCAAAACCCGGTGCTTTCCCAGAGTGGAAGAGACAGAGTTGAAAATTCAAGGATGCAAAGACAGCTAAAAATTTAGAGTATGCAGTAGATGGAAATGCACAGGATATTATTTCTGGAGATTTGCCTAAGATTCCTTTCAAGTCTTCAGCTGACAGGATCAGCATGGGTATGAAGAAACTACTTGAGGCCAGGAGAGGTAAGAAAAGGAGAATGACCCAAAAAGATTAGAGGGAAGAGTCCCTGAGCTAACTTGGGCAACACTAGTTCCTGTTTTCACCAAATGAATTGAAAAAAACTTCATTAATCATATGGCATCAAGAGAGTATTCTGAATGGTTCTGCCTCAGTAGTAGGGCAAAATTAAAACTAGATTAAACACTGCTCTAGACTAACCTAATAAAGCTTAAAAGTAATACCTGAAAGTTCTGTTTCCAAGTAACTTAACAGCATCTCAGAACAAGCCCAAGAATATTTATAGAAATAAAACAATATCCAGAACTCAACAAGATAAAATTTGCACTGTCTGGCATCACATAAAGTTATCAAGCATGCAAAAAAAAAGAACAAAAACAGGAAAATATGACCCATAATTAAAAGAAAAAAATAAACCTAGAAGTGATACAGATTATAGAATGAGTAGACAAGGACATTAAAAGAGTTATTAAACTATACTGCATATGTTTAAGAAGGGAGAGGAAAACAGGAGACATGGAAGATATTAAAGATCCAAATTAAATTTCTAGAGATAAAATTACAATGTCTGAGATGTAAAAAAAAAAAATACAGTAGATGGGATTAAGAGAAAATTAAATATCATGGAAGTAAAATTCAGTGAACTCAGTAACAGCAATAGAAATAGTCCAATATAAAACCAAAAATAAAAGCCTGAAAAAAAGAGTAAACGGGACTTCAGGTCAAGATGGCATAGCAGGTAGACACTGTGCTCATCTCTGCTCACAACAACATCAAAATTACAACTAAACTGCAGAACAATCATCATTGGGAGTCATCTGAGTTATGTATGGCTAAACATAAGTCCTACAACTGGAGACATATATAAGAGGCCACCTCAAGACTGGTAGGAGGGATGGGAACGCAAAATAGGCTGGTTCCACACGGTTGGTTCCACTCCCATGTGTGATGGTTGAGAATCAGGAGGGATATCTCGGTTGCAGAGGACCCCGGAGGAGTGAGGAGTCCTGGCCCCACACTGGGACCCCAGCCCAGAGTTCCAGTGCCAGGAAGAGAATTCCCCACAAACTTTAGCTGTGAAAACCAGCAGAGATTGTGGCTGATATGGAGGGCTGCAGGAATAACGGATCTTCCTCTTAAAGGGCTGTTTGGTGAGCGGACTGGCAAACAAAATGGATGCAGTCAGGCTCCCTCCCAGCAAGCCGTGCAGTTCCTGGGCAGCCTTAGCTATAGCGTCCTATACAACATGTAGATTGTGATTGATTATAGTACCTGGCCTTAGGACACTATTATGCACCTTATAAAACCAGCCTCGCCTGTGCAGGCTGGGGTGGGGGAGCTGGAGCTGTGCCTGTGCCTTGCTGTATCCCACTATGCCTGAATAAAGCTATGCTGAATCTGCCCACAGCTCCTTGCATATTCTTCCAGATGCCAGAACCATGCACCCCAAGCTTCAGTACCCCAAACGTGCAGAACAAGGGACCCCAAATGGACTTACTCACTGATGGACTCATGTACTCTGAGCTTTAGCTCTGGAGCAGCTGCTTGAAAATCACCAGAGACATATGGGGAGGAACTGAATTGTGTGACTTCAGGGTGAGGGCTAGAGGGGCACCTTTCTCCCAAACAGAAGAGCTGGAAGAATTCATTGTTCCTTTGTTAAGCCCTCCCCACCCCAGGACTGTAGATGCCATATCTGAGTCTCTATCAAACTGGCTAACACAAGTTGTCCTACCCAGGCAATTCCATAAAACCCCACCCCACTCAAAATGTGGGCTCACTCAAGCCATTTCCCATGGCTATTCCATACAAATAGCATGTCTTAGTTCATGAGACAGACTTTCCTAAAATCTCTCAAAGGTTCATAAACCCCAAACAAGCAGTGTCTGGCCTCAGCTCTGTGCCTCTTGCTGAGCAGCTCCAAGCTTAGCACTAGTGGCAGCTGGCCTTGGTTCACAGCATGGCCTCTCGAGGCACCTCTAAGCCAAGCCCAGATGGCAGCCATCTATGAATTGCTTGGTGATTCTTACCAGGGGGCCCCAGGCAGTGTACAGGCTGTGGCTGAACTTGGCCTTTGGCAGGGACCCTTCCTGGAGGCCCTAGGGCAAGCATGCTCAGTAGCTGCCTTCAAACAGAGCTGGAGCACCACCTGGGGCTGCATCCAAGGATAACACACCCAATAGGCAAACAGGGCAGGCACCAGAGCCCTGCTAAAGTGAATCCTGCTCCATAGGGTTAGCCCCTCACTGGTTAGTCATTACAACCAATCAGCCCAAGGATCAGTTACAGCAGGGGAGCACACACAATCCATACAAGGGACATACCTGGAGGACCCAGCTCAATTGACCAGGGAAAACTGCACCACTGCACACCACTGGACACCAACTACATAAGGCCACTCTACTAAGACCAGAGTCTTAGAGCCCTATCTAATACATGAAAACAAACACAGGGAGATAGCCATGATGGGGAGGCAAAACAAACAAACAAACAAACAAACAAAAACATATCCCAGAAGAAAAAAAATGACATAGATGATAGAGGCTTTGTTCATCAATCTTGTGACCAAAGTTGTGAAAGAAACACGGAGCAAACAGCAAGCAAAGTCTCCTGGGAGCTAGATGAACAAGCCCTACAACTAAGGAGAGAAATAAGAAATCACCCTGTAACTGGAGGAGGTAGGATGGGGCAAGGATGCAAGGCTGCCCAGTTCCAAGTGGCTGAGTGGGACAGAGGCTGAGGCACTGGCAACCAGCAGCTGCAGACATTGCTCTTAAAGGGGCTGTGTCCGGGAATGGGCTTTCCCGGTGACGGACCTGCTTGCTCTGAGTACCAGTGCCAGGTCAGCTGTGCAGGGGGCACCAGGGACTTACAGGGGGACATTGAGTTGTTGGAGTGAGGGCCGGAGGACAGGGTCTTTCCAGGACAGAAGTGCTGGCAGTATCCATTATTCCTCTGTTGAGCCCACCACCCTCCCAGTGTGCTGACTGAGTACCATAGCTGAGAGGGCATAAAACTGGATAACAGAGGTCGCTCCACCCAAAGGATCCCCTGAAACTCTGCTTCCCACAACCCAAGCTACATCCAAGTGTGTCTTTGGTGAGTCAGGTGCTCCTTACTGAGCAGAGCCAAGACTCACACTTGTGGCAGCTGACTTTGGTTTCTAGTGTGCCCTCCTGAGGCAAAGATGAGCACAGCATCTGTGGATTGCTTGCTGAATCTTAACAGGTGGCCCAGGAAGGACACAGGCTGGGGCTAAATATGGCCTGCTACTGAATACCACATAAAGCTGCACTAATAAGACTGGGAGACTTAAGAGCTTTGCTTAGTACATAGAAACAGACATGGAAAGGCAGCCAAAATGGGAAGACAAAGAAGCAGAAACCACATGAGAGAATAGAACAGAGATCCAGGAATAATGGAGTCAAGCAATCTAACAGATGCAGAGTTCAAAATACTGGTTATAAAGATGCTCATTGAACTTAGGGGAAGTGTACATGAACTCAGTGAGAACTTTAACAAAGAGCTAAAAAACATAAAAATGGCAATGTAAATTATAAAAGGGAACCATTCAGTAATGAAGAACACATTATCTGAGATGAAAAGTATATTAGAGGACATTAACAGTGGATAAAGAAGAGGACTGAACCACTGATACAGAGGATGGGGAATCCAAGGACATTCAATTAGAATGGCAAGAAAAAAGAAGCCAAGGTTATAATAATAATTTGAGGAGCCTATGGGACACTATTAAATATGAAAATATTTGTGTCATAGGAGTACCTGAAAGAAGAGAAGACTTGAAGAGCTATTTGAAGAAATAATGATGGAAAACTTCCCTAATCGGCTGAAGGAAATAGACATACAACCCCAGGAAGCTCAGAGAGTCCCAAAAACCAGGAACCCAAAGATGCCCACACCAAGACACATCATAATTAAAATGCCATAATGTTAAGTACAAAGAGAGACTCTTAAAAGCAGCAAGAGAAAAGCAATTAGTTACCTACAAGGGAACACCCATAAAACTGGCAGCTGATTTCTCAAAAGAAACCATGCAGGACAGAAGGGCATGACACAAAATATTCAATGTGATGAAAAACTCAGGATCTACAACCAAGAATACTTTATCCAGCAAAGCTATCATTTAGAGTCAAAGTACAAAGAGCTTCCCAGACAAAAATAAGCTAAAGAAATTTATCAACACCAAGCCAGTATTACAGGAAATGTTGGAAAGATTTCTTTAAGAAGGAAAAACATTTATCAAAAACAGGAATAAAGAATGGCAATAACTACATACCTATCAACAAGTACCTCAAATGGAAAAGAATTAAGTGCTCCAACTAAAAGATAAAGTGGCTGAATGGATAAGAAAACAAGACCTCCTACATATGCTGTGTACAAGAGACTCATTTCAGATTAAAAGACACACAGACTAAAAGGAAGGGGATGGAGAAATATATTGCCTTAATGAACCTAGAGGGTTTTGCACTGAATGAAATGGGAAGGATAGAGAAAGACAAAATATCGCATGATTTCATGTACATGTGGAATCTAAAGAATAAAATAAACAACAACAAAAGCAGTAATATACAGAGAATATTTTGAACTACTAGATGAGAGGGGAGTTGGGAGGGATGGAAGAAAAGGCAAAGGGATTAAGAGGTACAAATGAATAGTTGCAGTATAGACATGGTGATGTAGAGTGCAGCATGGGGAAGATGATTAATAATATAATAAATATGTAAGGGGGAAGAGGGGTACTAGATTTAGTGGGTTGATTGCTTTGTGAGTTATGTGGATCTCTGATTACTAGGTTGTACAACTGAAACTGGTATATTATTGTATACCAACTGTAATTGAGAAAAACTCATTGAATTGTACAATGTAAATATGAGCAACTAATTGTCTATTATATTTCAATAAAGGGGGGACATATACCAAATGAAAGAGCAGAACAAAGCACCATATAGAGAACTCAACAAAATGGAGACAAGCAATCTACCAGATGCAGAGTTCAAAGCACTGGTTATAAGGATGCTCAATGAACTTGGGAGAAGAATAGAGGAACTCAGTGAAAATTTTAACGAAGAGATTGAGAACATAAAAATGGTGATAGAAGACACACACAGTTAGAAATGAAGTATACAATAAATGAAATTAAAAACACATTAGAGGGAATCAATAGTAGATTAGTTGAAGCAGAAGATCGAATCAGCGATTTATAAGATAAGGTAGCAGAAAACATCTCATCAGAACAGCAACAAGAAAAAATAATTCAAAAAAATGAGGACAGTTCAAGGGGCCTCTGGGACAACATCATGCTTACCAGCATTTGCATCATAGGAATACCAGAAGGAAAAGAAAGAGAACAAGGAATTGAAAACCTAGTTCAAGAAATAATGACTGAAAACTTCTCTAACCTGGCAAAGGAAATAGACATACAAGCCCAGGAAGCATAGAGTCCCAAACAAGATGAACCCAAAGGGGCCCGCGCCAAGAAACATCATAATTACAATGCCAAAATTAAAGACAAAAAGAACCTTAGAAGCATCATGAGAAAAGCAGTCAGTTACCTACAAGGGAGCTTGCATAAGATTGTCAGCTGATTTCTCAAAAGAAACTTTGCAGGCCAGAAGAGATTGGCACGAAATATTCAAAGTGATGAAAAGCAAGAACTGACAACCAAGATTACTCTACCTAGTGAAGCTATCATTTAGAATCAAAGGACAGATAATGAGCTTCCCAGACAAGAAAAAGCTGAAAGAGTTTATCAACACCAAATCAGTATTGCAAGAAATGTTAGAGGAACTTTTTTAAGAAGGAAAAAAAAAGATCAAAAATATGAATAAGAAAACATCAATAACTATTTATCAACAATTACTTCAAATGTAAAAGGATTAAATTCTCTAATCAAAATAGAGGGTGGCTTAATGGATAAGAAAATAAAACCCTATACATGCTGCCTACAAGAGACTCACTGCAGATCAAAAGACACACACAGACTGAAAGTAAAGGGATGGAAAAAAGTATTTTATAAAAATGGAAACAAAAAAACCTGGGGTAGCAATACTCATACCAGACAAAATAGACTCTAAACAAAGTCTATAACGAGACAAAGAAGAACCCAGTAATCCCACTTCTGGGTATTTATCCAAAGAACCACAAAATACTTTGAAGAGACATGGGCATCTATATGTTCATTGCAGCATTATTTATAATAGGAGGCAACCTGGTGTCCATCGATGGATGAATGGATAAAGAGAAGGTACATATATATGATGGAATATTACTCAGTCATAAAAAATATAGAACAGTTTTTAAAAAGAATGAAATCTTGCCATCTGCAAAAACATGGATGGACCTAGGAGGTATTGTGCTGAGTGGAGTAAGTCATGTAGAAAAAGACAAATGCCATATGATTCCACTGACATGTGGAATCTTAAGAACAAAATAAACAAACAAAACAGAAACAAACTAATAGATATAGAGAAGACTTTGAGTGTTGCCAGATGGGAGGGGAGTTAGTGAGGGAGAAAGGGGAAAAGATTAAGAAGTAAAACTGGTAGTTACAAAATAGTCATGGGGATGTAAAGTACAGCCTAGAGAATATAGTTAATAGTATTGAAACAGTTATGTATGATGTCAGATGGGTACTAATTTATAGGGGTGATCACTTCATAAGTTATATAAATGTCTAATCACTACATTGTACACCTGAAACTAAGATAAGATTGTATGCCAACTATAATTAAAACATTTTATGTAAACTTCTGGTCACTTTTATGGTTTTTACTATCCTTGTAGAATATAAAGAGAAATAAACAAAAATTCATCATTAAAAAACTTTAAAATTATTAATAAATAAATAAAGGGAAAAATAAAATGGGAATAAAAAAGATAACTGAGCTATGGGACTATTTCAAGCAGCGTAACATATACATACTTAGAGTTTTTGAGAACAGCTTGAGAAATAATATTTGAAGGAAAAATGGCCAAAGTTTTCCAAATTTGATGAAGATTATATTTCCACAGATTCAGGAAAATCACAGAATGCCAAGCCTAAGATACATGAAGAAAAAATTACACCAAGACATATGACAATCACATTGCTTAAAACAAGGGGAAAAGAAAAAAATCTTAAAAGCAGCCAGAGAAAAATTATAACAATAATATATATGGGGCTTATAATATATGTAGGTGTAAAATTTGACAAAAAAATATAAGTATAAAGTTGTAAGGTTATTAAACTATACGTAAAATGTTATAATATCATGAGAAGTCAGATTGTAATAAGTTAAATATATATAAATTCTAAAGCAACTACTAAAATAACACAATAAAGATTTATACCTCGTAAACCAACAAAGAAGGTAAAATAGAATCATAAAAATACTCATTCCAAAAGAAGAGAGAAAAAAAAGAGAAAGAAAACAAAACACAGATGGACAAATGAAAAACCAAGGTGGTAGATTTAAATCAAATCATATCAATAAGCATACTAAATAAAAATGATCTAGACAACCTGTGATAAGCAGAAAAATGTCTCCCCCTCCAAGATACCCTAGATCCTTTGAAAATATTAGCTTACATGGAAAAAGGACTTCGAATATGATTAAGGGCATGTAGCTTGAGATGGGAAATCATCCTGGAACAAATATAAAGATGGGCCCAATGTCAAAGTCCTTGGAAGTAAAGAACCTTTCCTGGCAGGGTCAGAGAGACAAGACAGATGAAGGAAGAGGAATGTGACATAAGAAAGACTCAACCTGCCATTGCTAGCTATGAAGATGGAGGAAGGGGAGAATGAGGCAAGAAATGCAACAGCCTCTAGAAGCTGAAAAATGGCTTTCAGTTTACATCCAACAAGAAAAATGGAACCTCGGTCCTAGAACCTCAAGGAACTGAACTTTGTCAACAACTGAAATGAGCAGAAAATGGATTTTCCCCTAGAGGCTCCAGAAAGGAATGTAGTCAGCTGACACCTTGATTTAATCTGATGAGATGCATACCAGACTCCACTTACAGAACTATAAGATAAAAAAATCATGTTGGTTAAGCCACTAAATTTGTGGTAATTTGTTTTAGCAGCAATAGAAAAGTAATATACACTCCAGTGAAAGGACTGAGATAATCGAATTGGATAAAACAGGCAAGACTAAACTGTATGCTGCATTTTAAAACTTCATTTAAAGACATTTAAAGGTTATTTAAATAAAGTTAGTGAAATCTTAGTTAAAGTTTAAAAGTTAAAACTTAAAATACATACAGCATACAAACACTAATTTAAAAAGCTTGAGTGGCTCTATTAATATCAAAATAGATTTTTGAGTAAATAATATTACCAGGAATAAAGAAGGTCATCTCATAATGATAAAGAGGTCTATTCATCAAGATAACATAACAATTCTAAATGCTTTTGCACCTTAATTACTGACTTCAAAATACATGAAGTAAAATCTGAGAGAAGTATATGGAAAAAGAGACAAATCCACAATTGTTGTTGTAGATATCAATACTAGTCTTGATAATTGATAGAATAGACAGAAAATCAGTATAGAAATAGACTTAACACTATCAACCAATTTGCCCTGTCACATAAAAAATTCCATCCAATAGCAGAATATATATTCTTTTCAAGTACACATGGAACATTTACCAAGGGCCATATTCCAAGCCATGAAATAGTCTCAATAAATTTAACAGGACTTAACACATACAAAATATATTCTCTTACTACAATGGAATTAAATTAGAAACCAACAAGAAAAATATCTTGAAAAGCCCCAAACAGTTGGAAGCTAAATAACACACTTTTAAATAATCCATGTGTGAAATAAGAAATCAAAGGGAGGAATCATAAAGTATTTTTAAACAAAAAAAGATGAAAATACATTTTCTTCAAATTTTTAGAAGGCACTTGTGCAGGAAAAGATGAACTCGGCTTGGGCCACACTTCACCAGTTTAAACAGATAGTATACACTGCTAATGTGATTTATAGTGAACACCTGCATTTGTTCTGGGGGCTCTGGAGTCTGAGCAGCTAGTAGTCTTGCAGGTGCCCACCACCCCCAATAAAAATCCCAATAAAAATATCAACCAGGTGCTTCCCTGGTTGGCAACACTTCTCACATGTTGTCATACATTGATTACTGCTGGAGTAATTAAGCACATCCCAGGCAACTCTACTGGGAGGAGACACCTGGAAGCTTGTGCCTGGTTTCCCTCATACTTCTCCCCAACTTCCTTTTCCTTTTGCTGACTTTAATCTGTAAATAAACTATAACCATATGTGAAACAGCTTCGGAGCTCCATGACTCTCTAACAGATCAGGAAGCCTGAAGCTGGTCTTGGGGGACCCTTGACACACAGCTAAAGCATTAATTAGATGGAAATTTATAGGACTGAATGACTATACGGGCAACTCAGGTCTCAACTGCACAAGTCCACTTATACACAGACTTTTTTTAATTGACCAGCACAATTCAAACCCAGTGTTGTTCAAGGGTCATCCTCACAGTTGGTAATCCACTATGCCGAGGGTCAACTGTAGTTATACCTAAATTTTTTTATTGTGAGGGAGGTCAGTAGCCCCCCCCCCACACCCCGTTACCCCTGTGTTGGTCAGGGACCAACTGTACTAGAAAATGTCACATTAATGACCTCATCTTCCACCTACAAAACTAGAATAAGAGCAGCTAAAGAAAACTGAAGTAAGTAGAAGGAAGGAAAATAAAAACCAGAGAAAATCAATGACAAAGAAAACAGAAATACAATAGGAAAAAATCAATGAAATTAAAAAGCTGGTTCTTTGAGAAGATCAAGAAAATTTGCAAATCTCTAGCCAGACTGATGGGGGGAGGGGACCCAATTCACTAATATCAGGAATGACAGAGAACTATAGATTTCACAAATATTAAAATGGATAAATTACTTGAAAGATAAAACTACAAAGACTCACTCCAGAAGAAATACATAACCTGAGCAGCCTATATATTTTTAAAAAATAATTTTGTAGTTAAAACACTTCCACAAAGAAAACTCCAGGCCCAGATTGCTTTACTGATGAATTCTCTCAAATATATTATGAAGAAATAATACTAATTCTACATGAACTCTTCAAGAAAACTGAAAAAAGAGAATATTTCCCAACTCATTCTCAGGCCAATATTACTCTGATAATAAAACCAGACGAAAACTTTACCAGAAAGTACAACAATTAACCAATATCCCTTATGAACACAGATGCAAAAATTCTTAATAAAATTTGGCAACAATATATACTCCAACAATATAAAATAAAAAACCATCATGAGGAAGTGGGCTTTATCTCAGGAGTATATTAGTTTAACTGAAAAATCAATTAATGGAATTTACTGTATTAGTGAACTAAAAGAGAAAAACCATAATAATGACCTCAATCAATGCAGAAAAATTATTTAATAAAACTCGACATACATTCCTGACTAAAAAAAAAAAAAAGATAACAAAACCTCAGCAAATTAGCAATAGAAGGGGATATCCTCAATCTGATAGAGGGCATCTATGAAAAACCTTCAGTTTATATCACACCTATTTTCTCCTAAAACTGAAAACAGGAAACAAAGTCGATATTCAATAATCAATTGTAGTTCTATAAACTAGCAAAAAACAAATGGAAATTAAAATTTTAAAAACATACAATTCACAAGAATCAAAAATATCAAATATTAATAGGGTAAAGATAGTATATTCAATAAATAGTGTTGGGAAAACTGGACAGATACATGCAAAAAAAAAAAAAAAAATGAAACCAGATCACCTTCTTACACCATATACAAGAAGAAACTCAAAATGGATTAAAGAAGACTTAAATGTAAGACCCAAAACCATAACATTCCTAGAAGAAAATACAGACAGTAAACTCTCTGACATTACCCTTAGTAATATTTTCTGACATATCTCCTCAGGCAAGGGAAACAAAAGAAAAAATAAACACATGGCACAACATCGAACTAAAAAGCTTTTATACAGCAAAGGAAACCATCAACAAAACAAAAAAAGACAACCTACTGAATGAGAGAAGATATTTGCCAATGATACATCTGATAAGGGATTAAAATTTAAAATTTAAAAAGAATACATACAACTCAAAACCAGAAAACAAACAATCCAATTAAAAAATTGGCAAAGGACCTGAATAGGCATTTCTCCAAAGAGGACATACAGATGGCCAATACACATATGAAAAGATGCTTAATATCACTAATCATCAGAGAAGTACAAATTAAAATCACAATGAGATATCCCCTCACACCTGTCAGAATGGCTATCATCAATAAATCAAAAAACAAGTGTTGATGAGGATGTGGAGAAAAGGCACCCCTTATGCACAGTTGGTGGGATTCCAAGTTGGAATCCATAGTCACTGTGGAAAACAGAATGGAAGTTCCCTGAAAAATTAAAAATAGAACTACCTCATGACTCAGCAATTCCACATCTGCGTATTTAACCAAAGAAACCCAAAACACTAATTCGAAAAGATATATGCACCCCTATGTTCATTACAGCATTATTTACAATAGCCAAGATATGGAAGCAACCTAAGTGTCCATCCATAGACGTTTGGATAAAGAAGTGGTACATAAATATAATGGAATATTACTTGGCCATAAAAAAGAAAGAAATCTTACCATTTACGACTACATTGATGGGCTTGGAGAGTATTATGCTAAGTGTAATAAGTCAGACAGAAAAATACAAATACCATATGATCGTACTTATATGTGGAATCTAAAGAACAAAATAAACAAATAGAAACAGATTCACAGATACAGAGAACAAACTGATGGTTGGCAGGTGAGAGGGGGTTGGGGGACTAGGTGAATAAGGTGACAGGATTAAGGAGTATAAATTGGCAGTGAAAAAATAGTCACGGGGGATATAAAGTACAGCATAGGGATTATAGTCAATATTGTAAGAACTACGTATGATGCCAGGTGGGTACTAGACAAATCAGGGGGATCAATTCACAAATTGTATAATGTGTAACCACTATGCTGTATACCTGAAACTAATATGAAATAATACTGAATGTCAACTGTAATTGAAAATTTTTTTAAAGGAAGAAGAGGTTTAAGGGAATAAGAGGTTCAAATTTCCAGTTATAAAATAAGTCAGTGGGGATGTAACATACAGCATATGAAATATAGTCAATAATATTGTAATAACATTTTACAGTGTCACATGGTTATACACTTATTGTGGTGATCGCTTCGTTAGATATATAAATGTTGAATAACTATGGTATACACCTGAAACTAATATAATATTGTATGTTAGCTATATTTTAATAAAAATCTTTTAAAAGAAAAAGTTGAATACTTAGGGATAGACTTGATAACAGAAAACTATAAGACACTGCTGAGAGAAATTACAGAAGATCTAAATCGATGAGGAAATAAATTTTTTTCATGAGTCAGGAAACTCAACAATGTTAAGATGTCAATTCTCCACAAATTGATCTATATAGATTCAACATAATCTCAGTCAAAATTCCAATAGGATTTTTTGCAGAAATAGGCAAGCTAATTCTAAAATTCATCTAGAAATGCAAAAGACCTAGAATAGCCAGAGCAATTTTGAAAAAGATAGCAAAGTTGGAAAACTTATATTACCTTAAAGACTTCATAGAACACAAAAACTAAATTGATGACTTACCGAACTAAATATAAAAACTAAAACTAAAATGCTTTTAGTAGTAAACATAAAAGAATATTTTTGAGAGCAAATGTAGGCAAAGATTTCATAGACAGAATACACAAAAACCATGACATAAAAAATTTGAGAGATTTGAAGAAATGTGGCAGAGTGAGAGACGTCCCCAGATCTCTCCCCTTGAAGCAACAATAAGAGCTGAACATCTAAAACTCAAAAAACACCCAACTGCACATCAGCATGTCTGAGCGTGGGATCTGCGCATAAGAGATACCACAGGTCAGAACCCCGGGTTTCAGGTGGTGGACTGGGAGACATTAAGAAGCTGCCTTTCACAGCCATAGGAGCTCCCTGTATGGGTAGAGAAAGGGAAGAATGTGCAGCAACTTTGCTGAACAGCCATGCCTGGGAGAGTTGTGAGGTCCACGCAGCCGGGGGCAGAGCCTAATCATCGGGACAGAAAGCAGAGAAGCGGATAGCAGAGAAACAACAGTTGACATTTACTGGCCGTGGTTGTAAACGTGAGGCTGAGTTGTAGCCCCCAACTCCCAACCCAAAGGGCCCCTCCCCCCCTACCATCCAAGACCAATCACCGCCGACCCCAGGGGAATCAGAGGAAACGCTACTGAAACTGTTGCTAATACTGACAGGGACTGGAACTAAGAGTAACAAGTGTGATTAAATATCTTTAAGAAAGTAAAAAAGACTTTTAGGTTTTACATAAGGCAGGGATTCAAAAGGCTAAGATACCATCTACTGGAAATCAAAAGAGCACCTTCTTTGCAGTAGGCTAAAGAGAGACCTTTATATAATAAATCTTTTTTCTGGAAAAACAACAGAATACACTTCCATTAATGCCCGGGCACAGACATAGTCCATTAAACACCATGAACAACCAAGGTGACAAGGCATCTCAGAAAGAAAGAGAAAAATCTCCAGAAAATAAGCTTACAGACATAGAAATATGCAACTTAAATGACAGAGAATGTAGGATGGTACTTCAGAAAGATGAGGGAATTCTCCACTACGAGGCCTACACTACAGGAAATACTGAAAGGGGTAGGCTCACCTAAAACAAAATGACAAAAAAAAAAAAAAAAAAAGTAGGAGAAAAGTGACTATCAAGCAAATAGAAGTAGAGAAGTGCAACCCTTCTTAAGAAAGAGGCATTATAAGCTTAAATAATGATAAGAAAATTGCTATAGCATGATAGTAATGAACGTTCAGCATACATAGAAACAAACTGAGATAACAATGACTGAAAGCGGGAAGATTCAAAGATCCAAATTCACAAAGGGGAATGGAGATAAGGCATGCACAGAAGAAAATGGATGACTGTATATTAATAACTATCCTTTACATATTCGTAATGGTAATGACACAACAAAAATTCAAAACTTAAGTATATAACATAAAACAAGAAGGACCAGAGGGAAAACCCATTAAAGCCAACCAAAATAAAAAAATAAATAAAAAACAGAAGCTTAAGAACAAGGAAGCAATGGAAACATCAAGCTACCAGAAAGCAAAAGATCAAATGGCTATAAGGAGATCTCATATTTCAATAATCACTTAAATGTAAATGAACTGAACTCACCAATAAAAAGGCACGGAGTTGCAGAATGGATTAAAAACAATACCCAACCATATGTTGCCTCCAGGAGACATATCTCAGCTCCAAAGACAAATATAGACTCAAAGTGAAAGGGTGGAAAGTGATATTTCAAGCAAATGGAACTCTGAGAAAAGCGGGAGTAGTGGTACTACTTCAAAATAAAAAAGGTAAAGAAAGATACCGAGAGACACTTCATAATGGTAAAGGGAATCATGCACCAAGAAGATATAACACTTATTAATATCTATGCTCTCAATCAGGGAGCCCCAAAGTATGTAAAGCAATTACTATTGAACTAAAGGGAGAAGCAGACCAAAACACTATCATACTAGGGGACCCAAATACCCCACTGTAGGATATGGACAGATCATCCAAACAGAAAATCAATAGGGAAATAACATCCTTAAATGACACATTAGACCAACTAGACATAATTGATATTTACAGAGCCTTCTATCCCAAAACAGCTGCTTATACATTATTCTCTAGTGAACATGAAACATTCTCAAGAATCGACCACATACTGGGACACAGAGATAGCCTCAACAAATGTAACAGGTTTGAAATAACATGAACCATATTCTCTAATCATAGTGCTTTGAAACTGGAGATCAACTGCAAAAAGAAATCAGGAAGAACCACAAATACATGAAGATTAAACAACAAGCTATTGAAGAAAAACTGGTTAAGAGTAGACATAAAAAGAGAGATCAAGAGATACATAGAAATGAAGGATAATGATAGTACAACATATCAAAACTTTGGGGACATAGCAAAAGTGGTCATAAGAGGAAAGTTCATATCATCACAGGCCTATCTCCAAAAACAAAAATGAGCCCAAATAAACAACTTAACTCTTCATCTTAAAAAACTAGATAAGGAAGAACAAATGAAGCCTAAAGTCAGGAGAAGGAAAGAAATAATCAAAATTAGAGCAGAAATAAATGAAATTGAAAACAAACAAAAAAAACAATAAAAAAATAAATGCACAAACAACTGGTTCTTTGAAAAGGTCAATAAAATTGACAAAACCCTGGCTAGACTCACTAAAGAAGAAGAAAAAAGGACACAAATAAACAAAATCAGGGATGAAAGAGGGGAAATTATGACTCACACCGCAGAAATACAAAGGATCATACAAGAATGCTAATGAAAAGTATATAACTCCAAATTTAATAACCTAGAAGAAACGGACTAGTATTTAGAAAAATACAATCTTACTAGAATGAATCAAGAAGAACTAGAAAATCTAAACAGACTGATCAGCAGTATGGAAATTGAAACGGTCATCAAAAAACAACCAAAAAGTAAAAGTCCAGGACTAGATGGCTTCACCAGTGAATTCTACCAAACATTCAAAAGATTTAATTCCTGTTCTCCTCAAACTCATCCAAAAAGTTGGAAAGGAAGCAATACTTTCCAACTCATTTTATGGTATCACCTTGATACCAAAACCTGGTAAAAATAACACAAAAATAGAAAACAACAGACCAATATCTCTCATGAACACAGATGCAAAACTCCTAAATAAGATACTAGTGAACCGAATACAGCAACATATTAAAAAGATTATGCGCCACGATCAAGTGGGCTTATCCCAGAAGCACAGGGATGGTGCAACATATGGAAATCGATTAATGTGATACACCACATAAACAAATTAAAATATAAGAATCATATGATCATATCAATTAATGCAGGAAAAGACTTCATCAAGATTCAGCACCCATTTATGATGCAAACAGCAATCGGTATAGAAAGCAAGCAACTTAACATAATAAAGGCCATATACAACAAACTCTCAGCCAACATTATACTTACTGGTGAAAAACTATAAAACTTCCCTCTAAGATCAGGAAAGAACAAGGCAAGGCTGTCCACTGTCGCCACTGTTATTCAATATAACATTAGAGGACCAAGCAAGTGCAATCAGGCAAAAGAAAGATATAAAAGACATCCAAATAGGAAACAAAGAAGTCAAACTGTCACTATTTGTGAATGATATGATTCTCTATATAGAAAACCCTAAAGACTCCATAACAACGCTACTAGAAACAATAAGCAAATACAGTAGTGTTCCTGGTTACAAAATCAACATTCAAAAATGCATAGCATTCCTATACTCTAACAACAAAGTGTCAGAAAAAGAAGTGGAAAAATAATTCCTTTCGCAATTGCAACAAAAAGAATAAAATACGTAGGAATAAATTTAACAGAACATTTGAAGGACCTATATAATGAAAACTACAAGACCCTATTAAAAGAAATTGAAGCAGATACAAAAAAATGGAAAGATATTCTGTGTCCTTGGATTGGAAAAATCAACATAGTTAAAATGACCATATTACCTAAAGTATTATACAGGTTTAATGCAATCCCCATCAAAATCTCATTGGTATTTTTTAAAAAAATAGAACAAAAAAATCATCGGATTTGTATGGAAGGACAAAAGACCCCAAATTGCCAAAACCATCCTGAGAAAAACGAACGAGGCTGGAGGCATCATTCTGCCTGACTTCAAATTATACTACAAAGCGACAGTAATCAAAATGGCATGGTATCGGCAGCAAAACAGACACATAGACCGGTGGAACAGAATTGAGAATCCAAAAGTCAACCCATATTTATATGGACAAATAATTTTCAACAAAAATGCCAAAAATACACAGTGGAGAAGAGAAAGTCTCTTCAATAAGTGGTGGGAAAACTGGAAAGCCACTTGCAAAAGAAAGAAACTAGACTGTTATCTATCACCACACACCAAAATTAACTCAAAATGGATTAAGGACTGAATATAATACATGAAACAATAAAATACATAGAGGAAAACATAGGAACTAAACTGAAGGACATTGGGCTTAAAGAGGATTTTATGAATTGACCTCAAAAGCAAGGGGAGTAAGAGCAAAAATAAATAATGGGACTATAGCAAACTAAAAAACTTCTGCTCAGCAAAAGAAACCGTCAACATGGTAAAGAGACAATCATTTGAATGGGAAAATATATTTGTATGCAACATCTGCAATTAGGGGCTAATATCCAAAATATACAAAGAACTCATACGGCTCAATAACAACAACAACAACAAAACAAACAATCCAACCAAACAATGGGCAGAGGACCTGAACAGACACTTCTCCCAAGAGTACATATAAATGGCCAACAAACATATGAAAAGATGCTCACCATCACTAACTCTTCATGAAATGCAAATCAAAACAACGAGATATCATCTCACACCTGTTAAAATGGCTATAATCAACAGGACAAGTAATAACAAATGTTGGAGAGGATGTGGAGAAATAGGAACCCTCATACACTGCTGGTGGGACTGCAAATTGGTATGGTCACTATGGAAAGCGGTATGGAGGTTCCTCAAAAAACTAAGAATGGACCTCCGGTATGACCCAGCAATCCCTGTACTGGGTATTTACCCCAAAGACTTGAAAATTCATATCCAAAAAGATATTTGCACATCGATGTTTATAGCAGCATTTTTCACAGTGGCAAGGACATGGAAGCAACCAAAATGTCCTATGATAGATGATTTGCTAAAGAAGCTGTGGTACATATATACAATGGGATATTACTCAGCCATAAGAAGAAATAAAATACTATCATTTGCAACAACATGGATGGACCTTGAAATAATCATACTAAGTGAAATAAGCCAGACATAAAAGGTTGAAAATCACATGCTATCACTTATATATGGGATATAAACCCTAAAGCAACAAATGAACAGGACAAACAGAGACTCATGGACATGGACAATTGACTAGTGGTTACAAGAAGGGAGGGGGGAGTACGGAGGGGGAAACAAAAAATAAAATATTAAAAAAATTATGCATAGTATGAAAAAAATAAACTAGCATTTAAAAAAATCAACATTCAAAAATCTATAGTGTTCCTATGTCAGAAAAAGAAGTGGAAAAAATAATTCTTCTTGTAATTTCAACAAAAAGAATAAAATACTTAGGAATAAAATTAACGAAACATGTGCAGGACCTATATAATGAAAACTACAATTCCCTATTAAAAGAAATTGAAAAAGACACAAAGAAATGGAAGGATATTCCTTGTTCTTGGATTGGAAGAATCAACATAGTTAAAATGACCATATTACCTAAAGCATTATACAGATTAATGCAATCCCCATCAAAATCCCATTGGCATTTTTTCAAGAAATAAAACAAAAAAATCATCAGATTTGTATGGAAGTGCATAAGACCTTGAATTGCCAAAACCATCTGGAGGAAAAAAAACGAGGCTGAAGGCACCATTCTGTCTTACTTCAAATTATACTACAAAGTGACAGTAATCAAAATGGCACAGTATTGGCAGCAAAACAGATGCATGAATCAGTGGAACAGCATCGAGAGTTAGAAGTAAACCTATATTTATATGGGCAAATAATTTTCGACAAAAAAAGCCAAAATCATACAGTAGAGAAAGGAAAGCCTCCTCAATAAATGGTCCTGGGAAATCTGGAAAGCCACCTGCAAAAGTATGAAACTAGACTGTTGTCTATCACCGCACACCAAAATTAACTCAAAATGGATTAAAGACCTGAATATAAGACCTGAAACAATAAAATGCATAGAAGAAAACATAGGAAATAAACTCAAGGACCTTGGATTTAAAGAGGACTTTATGAATTGACCTCAAAAGCAAGGGAAATAAAAGTTAAAATAAATGAATAGGGCTAAATCAAGCTAAAAACTTCTGCTCAGCAAAAAGAAATCATCAACAAGGTAAAGAGACATCCAGCTTAATGGGAAAATATATTTGCAAGCAATGCCTCCAATAAGGGCCTAATATCCAAAATATACAAAGAACTCATACAACTCTATAACAACAAATAAACAAATCATCCAATAAAAAATAGGAGACAACCTGAACATAGACTTTTATCTAGAGCATATAAAAATGGCCAACAAATATTTGAAAAGATGCTTGTCATTGCTAGCTATTAGGGACATGCAAATCAAAACCACAATGAGATATAATCAACAGAACAAATAATAACAAATGCTGGAGAGGATATGGAGAAAAAGGAAGCGTCATCCACTGTTGGTGGGACTGCAAATTGGTACAGCCAGTATGGAAAACAGTATGGAGGTTCCTCAGAAAATTAAGAATTGATCTACTGTATGATCCAGCAATCCTTCTACTGAGTATTTACCCCAAAGACTTGAAAACCCATATGTGAAAAGGTATTTGCACACCGATGTTCATAGCAACATTATTCACAGTGGCCAGTACATGGAAGCAACCGTAGTGTCCTATGATAGATGACTGGCTAAAGAAACTGTGGTATATATATATACACAATGGAATGTTACTCAGCCATAAGAAGAGATGAAATACTGCCATTTCATTTGTGACCACGTGGATGGACCTTGAAATAATCATGCTAAGCGAAATAAGCCAGATAGAAAAAGTTGAAAATCACATGATATCACTTATATGTAGGATATAAACCTAAAAGCAACAAATGAACAGAACAAAAAACAGAGACTCATGGACATGGACTATAGAATATTGGTTACCAGAGGGTAGGGGGTTGAGGAGGAATTGGGGAGGTAGATGGGGTAAAGGTGGTCAAATATAGGGGGGTAGGTGTAAAGTGGATAAAGGGGATCAAATATGTGGTAGCTGAAGGAAACTGGACTTTGGGTGTAAACACACAATATACAGACACCAAAGTATAATGTATCTGAAAATTATATAATTGTATTAACCAATGTTACCCGAATAAACTTAATTACAAAATTTTTTTTGATAAAGCTAGACTTGGTCAAAATGAAGAACTACTCATTAAGACACCATTAAGATGTCAGATGAATATTAGACTTATTGGGGTGATCACTTATGTCTAGTCACTATGTTATACCTCTGAAACTAATATATGACTGTATGTCAACCGTAACTGAAGAAATTTTTAACAATTTAAAGACATCATAAGGAAATTGTAAAGGTAAATCACAGACTGGGGAAAATATTTATAATACAAATATCTGACAAATTGCTTATAACCAGATCATATAAGATCATATACAAATCAATAACAAAAGAAAACCCAATTTAAAATGCACAAAAGATTTGCACACTTCATAAAAGATATATGAATTATCAATATTCACATGCAAAGGTAGTCAACATTAGTCATCACAGAAGTGCAAATTATAACCACAAAGAGATACCACACATCGACTACAATGGGTAAACTTCTGAAAACTAACAACACTACATGTGTGAGGATGCAGAACAACCGGAGCTCTCACATATTGCTGGTGGAATTATCATCTAGTACAACTGCTGTGGAAAAAATGTCTAACTATTTCTTATAAAGTTAAATACATACCTACTTTATGATCCAGCTATGTTTATATCTTAGCAGCAAAAATTGGAAACAACCTAAATAAATATCAGGAGAATGGATAAACATATTTGTGTTATATTCACACAATGAAATACTCAGCAATAAAAAAAAAAAAAAGGAACTGCTACATATGCCAACATAGATGAATTCCGAAAACATGCTCAGTGAAAGAAATCAAACACACAAAATATGAACACTTTGCATGTTTCCATTCTTATAAGTTTAAGAAAAGCAAAATTAATCTATGAGGATAAAAATCAGAAAAGTGGTTACCTGAAGGGGTGGAAAGGAAGAAAAAGAATGGGAAATGACACAAGGGAACTTGTGAGAGCAACGCATTATTCTTAATTGGGATATGGTGTACACATTTGTCAAAACTCATCACACTGTACACCTAAGATTTCAAGTTATTGTATGTAATCGTATCTCAAAAAGATAATTTAAAAAAACAGGCAAATAGTCCTTAAATCTATGAAAAATCGCTCAACCTTGTTCATAAAAGAAATGCAAATTAAAACTACCCTAAGATTCCATTTTTACCTATTGTATTTGCAGAACTCCAAATGTCCCATAATATAGTCTGTTGGCAAGGCCATAGAAGAAACACTCATGTTCATATATTGCTGGGGTTAGAGCAACACAGTATAGCTATGACAGGCAATACCAAGCAAAACTGTATATGTACTTAACTTTTGGCCCAGCAATTAACCTTCTAGGACCCTATGTTGAAGATATGCTGCTACAAATAAAGAATAACACAGCATAGGTCATTAGGATATTATATAAAATAGCAAAAGATTGGAAACACCTACAAATGTCCATCCTTAGGAGATGGCACATGTAAACAATAGCATACCATAAATTAATGATTTTTAGAATATATTCAGTGAAAAAAATCAAGGTGCCAAAAAATGTACACAGCATGCTACGTTTTATGTAAAAAAGGGAAATAAGATTATATATACAAGTTTATTTACTTATGGAAAAATCAACAGGAAATGAGCATTGAAAATGGTTACCTATATAGATGATGGGTGAGGACAATTTGAAGGTGAAAGGGATGGGAGCAAGACTTCTATGAAAGTTCCTTTTAATAGTTTTGCATTTTGAACCATGTAAATGTTATATATTTTGAAAATAAAGTTAAATCAAAAGGGAGGGGAAGGATTTAGATGGAGACTGAAGCAAGCCTAAAATGGCTTTCAATTTTATTTAGATTATCCACTGTTCACACACAGCTCTTCAATGGGCTCTTATTCATGAAACTTTTGAGCAGACTGACCTTATCTGGAGGAGCAGATGGAGACAGTCTTAAAAGAGGAATTCTAATTCATGGACTACAAGCCCCATCTGATTTGTTACAGAATAATTTATAGGCTTATCAATATTTTAAAATTATCTTGGCGTTGTATACAGCAGTTGTATTTTTAAGTCTTTGGTGTTTTCTAGTTTGTTTTTTGGCTGGAATTTTTTATGTGTCCTAATCTCATATACTTTCGAACTTGCTGCAACACCCCCCCCCAAAAAAAAAAAATAAAAACAAAACAACCATTTTCAATAAATTAACCCAGAAAATCTTGATCATAGATTTGAACACTGATTTCCATTTTGTAGACATAGAATCCTTTCCATGTGCAGACAGCTCAATATTTGCATCCAAGTATATTTAATGAAATGACATTTAAATCACATATATCGTTTTCTAAAGATAACATTCTCGTCTAGTTCCACTCTGCCAAGTGACTTATTCTACCACAAAGAGAGCTTAAGTTAATGCATAGCTACATAAACTATATAAGCCTACAAAATCGGTGTTTGCTTTCTCCTCTTTTCTCCCCTTAATCAATTTAATGGATGTTACATATGAGTATTTTTGGAAGTAGGTGTGTCTTCAGAGTATTGATTTGTTAACCATTCATTTAATTTATTGGAGTTATCCTACACTTACACACACATGGTTATAATTTAAATACCCGAGGACAGTCTTTATGTTCGTCAGGAATCTTCCTATTCCTCACATTAACACATGTTCGGTCACTCGGAAATAAACTACATAGCACTGGTTTTAAAATCCTGAGGAAACTGATTCTTTTCAGGTTGGTACATGTAAAAATCATTTTGAATGTTAAATCAAATTCCCACCTTAAACCAGGTTGGTAAATGGTAGTCAGACTGAGTTTAGAAAATATGTATATTATTAATCTTTACAATAAGAACATTCTACTCATTTTCTTGCCACAGTTTCTTGAAGTGCCATTATTTTTTAGGATGAGAACAACTCAGTAGACATTACTAAGACTTAACAGGAACTTCTTTCCTCTATCATTTCCACTTTCTAATTCATTGCTCCCTTCTTCACCCTGATTTCACCATGTTTTTTAACTGCAATCATGGGTCCTAATGCAACCTAAATCCAGTCTTCCTTTCCATTCCGAGAGTGCAAAAATATAGGAGTATGATGTTGCAAGGATGTAAATACTCCTCTCAAAATGCTTCCTCTAAAGACCAGCAAATATTATGCCATACATCCCAACTTAGGAGAGCCTCATTTTGTGGCTGTTGCCCTGTCCAGTGGCTAATAATGTTCCCTTTTAATCTCAAAGGGGTTCTTTTTGGTTTGGACTAGAAAAGACATGGTCGGCCTAATGATAGGTTCTCAATTTTTTTAACAGTAAGGCATATCTATATATATTTATGCTGTGTTCACCTCCTATAAATTGGTTTTCAATTTTAAAGATATCTTTCTCTTGTTAAAGAGATATTCAAAATAAGAAGGTCCTTTCAAATATGACTAGAGTAAGGATTCAGCAATTCCTATTTCTCTGCAGAGGGAAGGTAGAATAGCACTTGCTCTGGAATCAGATCACCAGTTAGAATCTTGGCTTCAATACTTAACCACAAACCTTCAGCAAGTTACATGATCTCTCTTTACCTTAATTTACTTATCTGTAAGACAGGGATAAAATAGCACTTAACTCAAAAGGTCTTTGTGAAGACTAACAAGAATATATATATATATATATATATATATAGTACTTAGCACTGTGCTTTGCACAAATATGCAGTAAATGGTAGATATCTTTGGGCCACACTAAAAAAAAAAAAAAAAAAAAAAAAAAAAAAAAAAAAAAAAAAAAAAAAAAAACCTTCGCAATTCCCTGTTCAATTAAAGCACATTTTCCTTACAAAAATACCACATGGGTTTCTTCAGGATGTAACTATTACTGTGTATAAGCACTCTAAGACAATGATATAAAATGTTTAAAACTGTGATGTTTGCTATTCACCAGACCAACATAATTTCATACCCAGGACTCCTGCTGAAAAATCAAACTGACTCCCACCCTCCTCTCAAATTCAATACCTTTTCCCATCCATGACAATCAGGTTGTTGCTCACTGGCAATCTGTAACATCTTGGGCCAACCCAAAGGAATCTTTTTACTACTTTTTTCCCCCAAAAGCTCTAGTCTTATCTAACATCATCCTGACTGGTTTTAGTTTTCTTCTTTGTAGTCTTTTTTTTTTTTTTTTTTAATTTAAGGTATACAGTACATTGGTTATACATCTATTTAGTTCATAAAACGATTCCAATTGCTCCCTCTGTCCCCCTAACCACTATATTAATGCTAATTCCCTCTGCCATGCTCCCTATTCCCATTGCAATCTCCTCTTATATCACATTCCATAGTGGGTGTCTGGTCTACTCCTCATCACACAGTTCTTGTATGATCTTTTCTGGCTCTAAACACAATGGACAGGTGGATGCATGGTTCCAGTCCAGGCCTCTCCTAATTCCAACTACTTAGGTGTCCTAAAGCAAATTCATTACCTTCTGCATTTCCAGTTCTGGTTAGAAACACTCCCACCCACCTAAAGACATCTAATGGGTTCTGTGGACTTTACCTTTTGTCTTCCAAATCTGTGGTCTTATATCCATACTCACAAAATCCAAAATTCAAGCCCAAATCATCTCTCCCTTGAATATGCTTGAGAAATATCCCTCTGTCAACAATTCATCACATAGTTGGTGTTAAAGCAGGCAGGAAGACCACTGTAAATTCAATGTTGTTTTGTTGCTTAAATCCTGTGAATGGCTCCCTATATCAACTATAGAGTAAAGTGTAAACATCTCTCACTGCAGGTGGCTTTCCAGCATCCGGGCCCTCCTACCTTTCCAGTAGTCTTTTAATGCTCCTCCAAACCCTTAGTCAAAGTTCTCAAATCCTCTTCTCTGGAAAGTGTGATGATTGATGTGAATCCTGCTGAAATGCAAGCCCCAATACTGTTACTCACCTTTCTTGTTACTTCTTTTAGGTTTTGCCTAATATATTACATGAAAACCCATCCATGTTAAATGTGTATCTGAAGGGTAGAGGGCAGGGATCACATCTTATTCATATTTGTTTATAAGGTGTTAAATATATTGACTAAATGAAAATACACACGATGATGACAATTTAAAGATTTAATAACTAAGTTCTGAACAGACACTTCATTTGAATCCATATTATGTGATTTTAAATTTCAGTTGACCAATTACTAGTATTTGTAGGTCCTGTCAATTTACTACTTTGGAAAAGCGACTTAATATTTTATTTTAAAATGCAGAAGCCAAGTTTTTTCATTGATTTAACTTAAAACAGGTTAACCAAGTTGAACTGCAATGCCAATGGTATAGGATTTCCTATTTAACTGGTGACAAGAAAAAAAATATATGATTTAGTTCTTTCTGGATCAACACATCTGCTTTTTTATACGGTATGTAATTAGCTTCTTTCCCTAAACAATGTGTATGTTACAATGAAAGTTTATTAAGAAAACTGGATTGAGTTTGCTTTAATGGAATTTACCTGTATAAGTTGTAAATAGAAAAAAAAATTATTCTATTTCTTCTGAAACCTGAAAAATGTAAATTATAAAAGATGTTAAATTGATGAAAAAGTTTACAGAAGACTTTGTTAATCTAGTTACACTCCAGAGTAATGTCTGGGTGTTTTGATTTCTATCTCCTATCCATTCTATCCATTCAAAGACTAAGATGAACAAGTATTATTTTGTCATATAATTTCTAAATTTGTATTGGTGAAAACACCACTAAATTACTCCTAAGTGTCTCCAAACTTACATTAATCCTGGTAATAAACTATCTTTACAAAACCATAGAAAATAAGACACTGTATCAGTAAGATAAACTAGAATCAGTTAAACATTTAGGCATAGCTTTCGAATTCTATATTATAATCTTTATTTCTATATAGTTGGCTTGCAATTTAAATTTGCAAAAAAAAAAAAAAAAGTTTGTCTTGAGTTCATTTAAAAATATTAATGGTCAAACATCCTGAGCAGCACTTAGATAAGCACTCTTGCCCCTTAACCAAAAGAGATTGGTAATTATTTCCTTCTGAAATTATAAATAAAAGATGATTGCTGCTGGCAGATGTTTAGTATTCACCATATTATTAACTAACTGAATAAACTATCCCCATGCTTTCGCTTTCAAGCCTTCAAACTGTTTCTAGGAGGACAATACGTTCTCTAAAACTACAGGAAAAAAAGTACTTGATTAATGTAACCAGCACAGTATTTCACCACAGAGGATTATAAACTCTTTTTAGTCATACATACATACAACTTCATTTATAGCAGTCTCTATGCTTCTTCACTAAAGTTTCCTGGAAAAATTTTAGAAAGAACAGCATAATAAATTGAGAATTTGTACCAAATGCCAAGGAACATTATAAAATGAAATATCGTTAATTAGAAGTGACTTGTTAATGCTAATATAGCTTGCTATATTTTACTAGTGATATGGAATTTGCAGACTAACCAACCCCCATCATGTCACGCAAGCAGGAAAGCATGAAATTTCAAAATTGCCTATCATTAAAAAGTGTCTCTTAATTTATTTGCATTCTAAAATAGAGTCCTTTATCTGGATCTTTTGTCCATATAAAACTCTAAGTGATGTACAGGATTTGTCAAGCCCATATAACATTCCCTTTAAAATTTTAAGTTCAACCACTATTTGTTCTCTATTATTATACTACATTTTGGCAGCAAATGTTTATTGGTCTGTCATTGCAGTAATTGCAACTTAACAATAAACCAGTCTGACATTTTAGGTCTTGAAGATACATACCATATATATTTCTTTAAAAATAATCATACTTTTGTAAGCAATACTTTACAGTAGACACCTCAAAATTCTACCATAGATGTGAAACTTAAAACGAGAAAATTTTAAGTTCTAAATCTTTATACATATATATCCAGATTTCTATATATATTATATATACATACATAAGTATATATAAAATATATATAATCAGATTTGAAAAATGAACAAAAACTGGGCACTGTACATAAAGTCTTTAAAACTCAAACAATAGAAAACTCTTTAAACATTAAACAATTTTAATAAAAGTTTCTGTACAATGCTAAGCAGTTCTATTTACACATAGAAAATGTAATAGGAGTAGTGTTTGAAATTACAGAACTCCTTAAAATTTCAATGGCAGGTAAATCTGGAAAAAATAACAGCATTCCATTCACAAATATTTTCAAGCAATAAATATGTATTTATAAATAGTGTAAATTTACATCAAGATTAGAAACAAAAATCACAAATCTGAAGTTTATTCCTTAGTCTATGTGCAATCCATTATCTTTGTGACTTGGCTGTTAATTTTTTAAACATTTTATTTAGGAACCAAAAGTGTAATAACCGTCATGGTTTCAAAACAAGACAGAAAAACATAAAAGCAGTAAAAAAGTTCCTTACCTAACTTTTCACATTAAAAAAAAGTTGATCAAAGAAAGCTTTAAAATTGCTAACTACACCTTACAAAGAAATGACCAGTTAGGCTAGTATTTTTTTTCAAGGAAAATTCTGAAGGGGGAAAGGTAGATGAAAACCAATTCATCAGCCCAGAAATAGAGAAATATAAAAGAGGTTGTTTTCAAGTCAGTAGTCTGTATGTTGCTGCCAGTTTTGTCAGATATATACAAAACATGGAAATTATTATTTTTCTGAAGTACAGCCGATCAGCTTTATGAGAGTCCTGGAGTAAGAGCAGTGCTCTCCTCTGTCCAGCTGGTTGACACTCTGTACTTGGAAGGTTGCATAGACACAGTTTTCAGCCAGCAGCCTTATGAGATAGCTACAAAAAACAGTGGTGCAGAACTGGGTTACTTCCTGAATAGCGGAAAAGGTCTCGTTTAATGTCCACGGAACAATATCAAGATGAGGATGGTAATGGAGGAGCCTGAAAATAAAAGTATAGTGTGTTACTCTGGTATACATATTGTTAATAGTGTTCCCAAGCTCAAGGTTAGAAACAGTCTGTAAATGAAGGAAGAATAACAGTTTAAGAAAAAGTCAACCATCTGCTACACGATGTCAAAGTACAACCTCCCTTACTGCCTCCCACCTGACCAATTTTCCTAAAAATCTGAGACCATCACCTTACTCAGTTTACTCACATTTTTCTGTACTTCTTCACCAAATGGTCAAAAGCTCAAGAACATCAAAAGTCAAGAATGTTATTAAGTTGATCATTTGTTTAGATGGCTTTTTTAAAAAAATGGGCTTGTGGGAAATAATTTAACAAATCAATTATAATTTCATTAGTGATTGATTTCAGAACCTGTCTCAACTAGATAATACATTTTATTTAACACATTCCCGATAACTTTCTTATTCTTCAAGCAATCATGAAGACCATTCAAGAGAAAATATCAAGAGCTAAATTTCAGTTTCTGATAACATATGTAAAATAAACATACTGGAGGAAATCAACAATTCATGAATTATGTCTGTGCCTATTCATGAAACTAGTGATGTGCTAGAGTAAAATGCTTCCTCCTAAGCATCTGCTGTTTAAAATTTAAAAAACTGTGCACAATTTATAAGTATACTTGAATTTCATAGGATTGTATAACATTTCAGGAAATTAAGCTCCATCAAATATTCCCAAGAGGTTAATACTTTTGGCAAGGACAAAATTGTAAATAAATACCACTAGCTCCAAAAGCATAAGTATACTTAAAAGCACATTTACTGATTTATTTTGTGGACACTAATAACCTGTATAAACAAACATTTTATCAACTAAGATCAAATGACATAAAGAATATGATACTGTTCATATAACACACAATAATTTTAAAATGTAATTACTGTGATACTATTTAGGCTGGTCTCACCCAGGAAGAAAAGTGAAAATGAAATATGCCAACCTCATAGGAATAAATACTTGGAAGTGGATTTGAGGGGGATATATGAATATTTCTTCATGCAATATCTAACAAGTCAAAGGAAATTTAAGTATTTCATTACCTCCTATTTATCAAGTGGCAGAACAAACTGCTGCTCCCCTATAAAGCTAACTACATACTCACATGTTAATTTCACTTACTAATGTAAATTGGTCATAGACTTGCATCAGGTCCTCCATCTTGTACTGTTCTAGCACCACAAAATTTTCCAGGTTTCTGCTTGTTTTTCGTGCACAATCTTGGCAATGCACTATGTAGGTCTTTTGAGAAATGCTCTCATTAGTGACAAAAAGCAGATCAAAAACCTCCACCTATTTTATACAAGAGAAAAAGTATTCAATAGTGACAGTAGTATTTATTTATTGTACTGCTTTAATATAATCAAAGAAGTCTACTTTACATGGAATTGTGGATAATTCTTTGGTTAAGAGTAGGCACCAAGACAAATATAGCTGTGTCTGAGAATCTTTAATAGGCCAGGTTTATTTTGCACCAAACCCAAAGACAAGGGTAGTACTGCATACTGAGGGGAATGACCTAAGGGAATGACATACTCATTACAACCACTGGCAAAAACCTAATTCAAAAGTTTAATAAAGGACAACCTATTTTTGTTTTAAATCCAAAATGTGAGTATACAATCAGATGAAAGTAATCATTATTTTCCTTTCCTTCTCTATGATAGTACTCATAATAGGACACTGAGTATGGCTATTTGTCTTCTCTTAAAGACTGAACACCTCAAAGATGAAGACTAGACTGTTTTAGATATCTTTTCACTTCTGTGGCATATCATAGTGCTTAGTACTTAGCCAAACCTCAAAATACTTGTTGAGTGAATACAATCTGTTTTACAGATGAGGAAAGTGACAGGTAAGTGACAGTAAGTATATAGCTATAAGCCTCATGTTAAGGAATTTGAGTACAAACAAAAAGTATACTCAGGAGTGTAGTGTAGCGTGATTTTAGAAAAAATACCTGTATCTTATACAGAAAGAATGATGATGAGTTGATAAGGTTCAGGCAGAATAAGGAATAACATTGCAGGATAGGAATCATTCTCAAATACTGGAAAGCTTATACATTCCTCTTCCTGAGGTATATAACATCTGATTAGACTCTATCTGATCTTCCAATGACTTACTTTGGCCAGGTTATACAGCATTAAAATAGCCAATGGATTCAATCATTTCAAATAAAAGTCAATGTCAGAATTAGAAAATTTCAAGGTTTAGAATGGTTCATTTAATGTCCCTGGCTTTAGCATATCCTTGAATTTATTCACAAGTTCATGTCTTCTTTGAACAGTTACGCCAAACTCCCAGAGTTCACTATGCTTTCCATTCGTGTCAATAGGCAACAACATGAACATCATGATCTGATCTATAAAATTTGTGAGCATTCTTCAACCTGTCCCTCACTTCTGCCATTTAAGGAGCTGTCTTGTGGATTTTACCTTCTAAATATTTTAGAATTCCTCTCCTTCTTTAATATTCCTATTGCCAAGTTCTGGTCCAGGCCTTAAGATAACAACTATTAATTAAGAACACTGCAATGGCTTCCTACCGCCATCCTCTCCAATCATTTCTCTCTTTGAAACATATAGCGAAGTTGGTTGCCTGCTCGAAAACTTTTGATGGCTTCAATGACCTCAAAATAAATATCAAATCTCTTACAAGTCATTCAAGATGCTCTGCTAGATTCCTTCCACCTAGACTTCTCAGTATAATTTGCATAGTCTGTGTTCCAGCCATATCGGACTAATTACCCTTTTATGAATAGGCCAGTCTATTTCCCATATTGTTCTTATAGCTCATAACATTCATTCTACCTCCAATTCTCATCATTTTTTTAGCCCAGTGAAATCATACTTATCCTTAAAAATGGACTCAAATGTTAACATCTTTGTGAACTCTTATGTCAAGTCTAGAAAGGAAAATTAGGTCATTCTCCACCTCCCCTCCACACCCACTGTTATCATAACAGTAAGACCAACTCTGCATTCATAATCTCATGCACATTATAATTAGTTTATAATATGTCTTCTGAATAGAATGGAAACTCCTTCAGAACAGGTACCGCATCTTTATTTCTGCATCTTTTGCAAGCCTTGGCCTCAGGAGAAGATTGGCCAATGTATTGTGAATTGCACCAGAGAGGATTCAACATTCATCTGCCTGGAGCTATACTGAACTACATCTGGTTTACTGGCATCTGCCTGCTTCTGGACTGTTCCCAGTTTAAAATCCCAAGACCAAACTTCTTGATAATTATTACCTGTTAAATATCTACCAGATAAATGACTGTAGTAGATACTTTGAGTTATGTCATAGTTACTAAAATAGTGTATCATTAGATTAAATTTTAATATCTAAGAAACAAGAAAACAAAATTGAACACAATGTCAATTTCAGTAAAACGCATTATGTAAAAGTATAAATACATTTAAAAAAATAAAGAGAAGTCAAAAGTGAAGAGGTAAGAAGCTTTATAAAACAATGGTGGATAAGAACAGTTACTTACTTCACAAATGCTACAGTAATGTGCTGGTTCTTCTTTTGTCCTCCCATGCCATATAATCTCTTTTCCTGCAGCTATGAGAGCTTCCCTCAATGTCTGACATTGCTTCAGGGTTCTTAGAAGACAATACCTATTTGGGGGGAAAAATTATTTGTGACCAACAACTGAATATTGAACATTTTTATTTTACTTTTTTGACTCTTGAATATTTTTAGCATAAAAGATATAGCATTATAAATAATGCCAAAAGATTCAGTTCTAATACCTGTGACTTTATTTTTCTTTTGTCAATTTCTCAGATATCCTCAGATTTAAAAAATAAGGTTAATGCTCAGCAGGTCTGATAATAATAATATTAAATCATTTAAAGTTGAGAATAATTTTTTACCTAAATATAAAAATATAATGATCTAATATACAAAACCTGATTCCTTGCTTAAATATAAGCTGTTAATTTTGGCTCTTAATCTGGGCAAGTCAATTAATTAACCTCTTTAGGAGTCAATGTCCTCATCCTTAAAATAACAGGTCTGAATTCCAGATCTGAACTGCTATGATTCTAACAAGGCAGAAAGCCACATTATTTCTATCAACACTAGCTAGACACTCATAAACGGCATCATCTGTACAGCTGCTTTTGAAACTTTTGAGTCTATTAGCAGAAAACCATTTATGGATTTAGTCACAAACAATACCAAACTGGTTTCATGACAGTGTCAAAGAAGGAAAAAAGACATTGAATTCCAGTACTTTAATTTTAAGATAATATAGTGGAATCTTTCACTTATATTAACACAACTGAACTCTTCTTACAATCTGTATCTTTTCTAAACTCATACTTATGATGCTAACAATATAGTAAATTCTCACAATTTGTGCTGATTTTCCTATAGTTTGCTGTCATTACTTGGAACTGTCTGCTAAATTCTTTTACTCTCCTGTGAATCATAGTGGCTCAGGTTCTCCATGTGAACAAAGAGGTTGGACTAGATGATCTCTTAAGGCACTTTTTGCTTTAAACTTCAAAGACAATGAAAATATCCTAAAGAAAAGGAAATGGGTTTAGCAACTGAGTGTTGTTTGAAAGCAAAGGTCTTGTCTGTTTTATTTATGCTGTCTATACTCACTGCCTAGACAGTGCCTGGCATATAGTAGGTGCTCAATAAATATCTGATTATTGAAAAACTAAGATTTAAAGTATGATAATAGCATATTTAATTTTTTTAAATTTATATCCTTGCTATTTTATAAGTTATTAGGTTAAAGTTTGTTACTTATCAGAATCCATGTAAATTAAGCCAGGGTAAAGAAGATGACTATATATATATATGTAAAATTTGTTAACTTATCTAACAAACATAAAACGATATCAACTTTATAGTTGTAAGGCAAATGCATTAAGTATCATACTCAAAGAATTTCTCAGTTTGGTTTCGGCAAGTCTTGTGCATTTAACTTACTTAGAAATAATGCTTTAGACTATGGCTGCAAGTTAAAGCTAAGAAAGTAATCTCTCCATCCCCCAATCGTGTGTGTTTGTGAGCACACACGTATTTGTGAAGGGGTGCCAGGTGAAGTAGCAGTAAAAATTTAGATCATGGCAAAAAGAAAGAGAATATATATAATTCAGACTTATGCTATCGACCCTTGAACAATACCTGGTCCTCCCACTTTTCCCTTCCCATGTCCCATACAATTCACCTCTGAAGGCACTGATCTTACTGAACAAGTTTTCCAAACAGGCTTCATAATAAGGTCTCTTTCATAGGAAAATAATGCCTACAACTCTGAAGATACCTGTGGAAGACTGGCAGATTCCACTATGCTCCCATGTGGGAAAACAAAAACAAACAAATGAAACAATACAATAAAAATATATAAAAAATAAGGACCAGACAAGAGGGAGGCATGGTACTGGGTACTTCACACGTATTACGCCACTTAGGCCTCTTAATAACCTATGCAGGAGGCACTATTATTTCCATCTTACAAATGAAACTAGTGCTCAGAGAGGCTAAATTTGTCTGATGTCATAAAGCTATTTTTTAAGTAGTTGGGTTAGGGTTTTGTAAAAGCAGAAAATCTCAAACTTTTCCTATCTTCATATTGCACTCTCTTCCACATCTTCTTACCCATTCCCCGTTGTCTTTTGAAGATTAGATTCAGTCAGCAGTTTTTCCCTCCCTCCCTTCAAACACAGAGGCTTGGTTCTATGGATTATTCCACTCTTTTACTCAGTGAATGAACTTTCATCTCCAATGCTACTGACTACACTGGCAGTTTATAATTTATAATTTGCTAATTTCATCTAGAATAAGACAATATATTACTTTCCTACAAATAATCTACAAATAATAAAGGGTTAGAGCTAGTGTTGCTAGTAAATACTAAGCCATGAGTATTCTGTGTCTGAAATCATGGCTCCAGAATTTTTATTCAGTGTGGTAGTGGATACTGGAATCCCAGAAAACTAACAGCTCTATTAATCTGATCTGACATGAATAACCAAATTGTGGTTTCTTCCTTGTTTTTAACATTAAAATTGTTTCTTCCCATTTTCAAAAGATAGAAGTTGGAATAAAAGGAGAATTGAGAGAGAGAGAGCCTGTCCTGGAGTACACAGAAATGAACAGGTCCTAAAGAAAGGATCTCATTTAATTGAAGGGTAGGGAAAAATAAATAGAAAGTAAAGCTATTTAGAGAAAGGAACCTAGGGAAGACACAGAGATAATATTCAAGACTTGACTTAACAGTAATCTGTTCTGTTTTGATTAATCCCAGATTTGATTTTATATGAAGATAACATGTGAGTATTCTGAAGAGCTAAAAAATAAGTCAAACAAAATTGGGGTTGTCATTTCCTCTTCATTTTAGTTTTGCTGTTTTAATAATTTTACCTTACAGCAATTAAGAATTCAATTTGTTAAAAACGACATAATAAATCACTAGCAAAAAGTAAAAATATAGAAGATATCCTGTTTTTAATAAATGCATTTTAGGAACAGGGTCAGAAATGACTTCAGGAGATAGAGAAGCAGAGAATTCTTTGACTTTTAAGGATTATGTGGTTTTTGCACCCAAACCCTGTTTTTAGCTGTTTGGATGAAAAGACTACCACAATAAGGCAAGGAATATTAAAGACAGCTCTGGCTTAGAATAAAACCAAGCAAAGGTTGACTGAGGGCTTAGTGTATTTGAGGTTACACAGTAGAATCTAATCTGCCCCAAAACTAATCTGCAAAAACGAGTCCTAAAGAAAGATGGAATTTTAGATAATGACTTCATGCATGGGATAGAAATGAAAATATTCTTGAATTATCAGAATAAGAAAACTGAAGATGATGATGACAAATGATCATAAATCAATACACTAGGCAAAGATAAACAGGCATAGTGTGCCATGGATGCTAAAGAGAGGGAGAGCTCATCTTCAGGTGAGGGGAGGCAGAAAAAACAGAAGTTTACATAAAGAAGTTGTCAATTTACATGTGATCAGAAAGGAGAGGTGAGAGGGAGACACCTTCCAGGCAGAAGGAATGTCGTTAAGTAAAGGTAGTATGGGGGTTACTTAGGAAACAAACAACTATTCTTACAAGATACAATATTAGAAAAGATTCAATCTTGGTATGAGGTTTCTGGGGCAGGAGTATAAAGGAATGAAGCCATAGTAATATTATATTATGTTGAAGTTAAGATAACACTGGGGATTACTCTGACATTCTGGGAGCAGCTTGACTAAACTTCCAAAGTTTCCAAACATGAGTGTGGAGGCAGATGAAGCATGGGTTAACTTGATATGGCACTTTTAAAGTCTTTATAGTAATAATCTCAGCCGTTAAGTAGTAGATGGTGTATAAATTAAAGTATACCAAGAGGTGCCTTGCCTTGTATAACCCCTCTTACTGAAAGAGCCATGCAGGGAAAGTAAGCCAACACATGAGCCCTCTTAATGTATTTGCCTTGCCACCAGTTACTCCAGAATCACATTCCCTAGGACAACAGTTGAGTTTCTAAATGTATGACATCTAACAGTTTCATTTAAATCAACTTCATGGCTGAAAATCAAGGTCTCAGTCAATGATAAAATGAGTATCTTAAGAATTTTAAACGCTCTGATGGAAAAATACACATGAAAGCAAATTTGTTAACCATGAGAAAGCAGTTTTAGAATTTTTAGATTTTGTTTGCTGTGTTGTCACCAATAACTGTATATTTAACCCAAGAGTGTATTGGGAGCCTCCCTAGTGCAACAGTATTAGGATTTATGCTAACTATGGACTGCTCTTCATGACTATACCCTCTTATTCAATTATTAGGCCAACTGGCTATGACCAGAGCTGTAGAACACCTCATTTATCCACTTAAAAACGGGAATCAGGGAGAAAAGGAAGTTAATATTTAAGTTTGCTTTATTTATATTCAACACCTCTGTGCTTGTGATAAAGTGTATATATAACATGTATACAGGGTAACAATCTATATTATGTGTGAGCGAAAAACGAAAACAAAAATATTGTTAGTTCTGGAAAAGATCTAGTCTACAAGAGTCTGAACTTGCCTGATCACAGGATTCATCCAGGACATTGTGAAAGTGATTCCCAGGGTTCGTCTCATAGAGTTTTAAATTTACTTGTAAGAAACAGAGCCCAGAAATCTATTTTAATCAGACTCTTGAGTGATTCTTATGCTCAGGCAAGTAAAAACCAGTTCAAACCTTTTACTTCATAAATGACAAAGTTGAAAACAATGTCGAATAATTTTCATTAGAAAGATACAATTATGAGCCTCATTTTTCAGAAAAGGAAACAGAGACTAATAGGTTGAGATTTGCCCAGTAATAGACAGAGAAACTAAGAAGTGAAGGCAGAATGAACTCCAAATAACTATATAATATAACTATATAATATTGCTGTGGCTGTACCATTTCACTGGGATATTAAATAGCAGACTCTAAAACTTAGAAAAATTAAAAAGGCAAATAACAGAAACAGCAATCACACATACACAAAAAGCACAGAGAAAGTACATAAAGTATTAATATTGTGTATATAAGATAATTTTAAAAACTGAAATACAAAAACTATAAGATGGTCCAAAGAAAGACAAAATGATATGACAAAAAATTAAGTTTGGGGGGACTTGGTACTGTTGAAATTTTAGAAAATTAATTTTCTACTCCTCAGCATACAACTTCTGATATGCTCTTCCTAAATCTAAGACTTCCTAATGAATTTTTCTGAGAAAAATGGGCTCTCTGGCATACTGTATTTGACATTTTAAAAATGAACTGAACTACTTATCATGGTGATTTAAGTGGAACTAACAAAGTAGCTGTGAAGAAATCAGAATTTCCAACATATCAGAAACATACTATCAAATTAATGTGCTAATAGTCCAAAAGGATTATAACAATTTATACCATATTTATTGGATTTGGCCTTATCTACTATTGACATTAAACCATTCAACTGCATCTAAAAGATCTATTTATTCTGAAAGCCTGTTATCCACAGGGAAATCTAATCAGTACCAATAGTATCCAGAGCTCACTTGCTGTATTATCATTTGATTTCTTTCAAGGGTCCTATTAAAAGGACTACTTCACTGCTAAAACATAATGAATGCATAAGTCTTAGGAAAATGAAGTAAAAAACAGCCTTGGCACTATATAGGCAGAAAATATAGGCCAAAGCAATCTATTTCAAATATCTGAAAACTGGAATAATGAATTTGCAAAGAATGAGCGTTTCTCTTAGCTCTCAATCACCTAGCTTAAAATTAAAATCAAAGGATAAACACTGTATACTATGATGAAGACGGATAAAAAGTAACAATAATCTCCCCAACCTTAATTTGAAGTTTTAAAATGACTATCTGGTAAAACTTCATTCACTCGGGAAATATCTATGACATAATTTATACTGGAATGGGACAGGGGTTTACCAAAGGTAAGCATCATTATTTCCTTTGAAAAATGTATAACCCAAATAGAACTATGAGAAAACAAATCTAGAATACGGAACTCCGCATAACACAAAAGTATGCCTTCTTTGAAAAAAACATAATAAATCATGAAAAAGACCCTTATAGATTTAAAAGAAACTGAAAATACAATACTACATACTGAAATCAATATGAACCTTTAGTCAATCTAGATTGGGGGTGGTGGGGTATGTAGTAAGAGCCAAAAAAAAAAAAATGACATTTTGGGGTAGTTGGGGGAAATTTAAATGTAGACTGTGTATTAGCTGATTACTACTGAATTTCACATTTCTAATGTATAGTATATGGTACTGTGGTCATATGATAATATCCTTATTTTTAAGAGATGCACATTGAAGTATCTGGGATGACATGTCATAATGTTTCATGTGACTAAGCCCAAAAAAATGTGTGCACATGTCTGTGTATATAGAGGTGGTTAAGTATGGCAAAAACTTTATCTGATGATTTCAGATAAGGTTATATAGGTATTCTTTGACTATTCTTTCAACTTTTTTTGTAGATTTAAAAAATTTCAAAATAAAACGTTGAAGGAAAAAGTATAAACAAGTTTGATGGGGGCATGCAGCAATGTGTTATATGCAAATTTTAAATATTTTAAAGGAGAATAAGATATAACATGGAAAAACTGTAACAGTTCAATGAATTAAAATAAAGGAAGAGATTAGTAGCTTTATACTTATAGTATTCCTTGATTCATTTCTTTGTGTGGGCACTGCTCTTCTTTAAAAATAGCTAATGGTCCAGAAAACTCAACAGCTAACCAGTAGGGCTTAACCCTGAGAGACACTTAAAAGTTTCTGTTCATTTAAACAGTTAAAGGAAATCAAAAGAGAAATTATGCACTGAGTTTCCACTAAAATTTTCCTAAGCAGTTAGGCTCTGAACTTTTCAAGTCAAGTTCACTGCATTATGAAAGAAGTAATCAAGATAATGAATATTCTTTGACTCATGCTAATGTAGGAGGTATCTCGGAGAATGTGAAGTAGAGTATGAAGATTAGTGCATTTTAGTAAAATAGCTACAATGTAAAAACTGAAAGAAATTTACTAAACGACTTAAAGGACATTATGGAACTGCAGGGCTCTAAAAGACCTGAACTTGAAAACGCAAAGGAAAAAAAAGTGATGTTGACTTGTAACTACAGGTAATTCATTCTCAAAATGATAAAAAGGGATGAGAGAAGGTGACAACAAGATAACTCCATTTCCCATTATTAAATCACTTAGCATAAATACAGGTTCATAATCTATTTTAGTCTCACAAAATTTTTCATAAATTCATTTGGTGTTGAAACTTGACCTGGGACTTTTTATAGTTTTCACTTAGCTCATCAGGGTGACTGTTTCACTGCAGAAACATTAATGTGTTTGACTCCAGTGTACTGCCATAGACCCTGCTACGAAGGTAATATATATTATAAACACACTGTATTACCTTACTTAAATCCAAAGAATTCTGAATACCAAAACAACATTTGACCTAAGGCGTTTAGGATAAGGGACTGTAGAGTTGTAGTACTACTTCTGTGAAGCCTTCCTGAATGTTCCCCTCTCTCAGAAGTGCCTTCCTTTGTGCTCACTTGTGTGTTTTTTTTAATACCAATTTTTCCATCATCAGAGCACAGATCATGTATCTTAATGTTTTGACTATTTCCTCACTTATTTTAAGTGCCAGAGAAGTGATTGGATCCTTTGTCACCTAGCACAATACCTGAGCACCAACTCAGTTCATAATAAATATTAAACAAATATGAACTAGGTAGAACTGAGTCAGTGAGTGGATGAGAAGGCACAAGGTAAATTTTGCTTACATTCTTTTCGACTGGGTAGACTTATCACTTAACTCTAAAGATCTAAAAATCACACATTATATAGATTCATAATATTTAAGAACTAAAAATAATTCAGGGAAAAGGTTAAGGAAGACTATCTTTGTACATTTTCTCCATTCCACTTCTTACATCTAGCTGATATTTAAAAAAAAAAATAGTCTATAATTCATATGCTCAATGTATACTGAATTAATGCTTTACTTAAAAATAATTCAGGGGAGAAAAGAGAAGGTATAAAAGTGTAGTTCATACTAAAGGTGGTTTAAAATACCAAATAGAGTGGTAAAACTAAATAGAAAATTCAAGCACACATCTAAAGGCAACATTGGGAGAAATGGCTGACAAGACAGGTGGGCCTCAGATTAGAGGTACAAATGGGGATTCTAAAGAAAGTTTACATTTGTGCCTTAATGTGTTTAGGATAGCTGGTTGCTGGTGACCTCAGCAAGAGAAGTGACATGCGCATATTGAAGGTAGAAAGCCATTCTGTTATGGATAGTGGAGTGAACAGATGAAGAAAATGACTTAAAGCAGAGGGAAGGAATAGCCAAGGAGAATCCTTTCTTCGAATTGGTACAAGCCAGAACAAACCAATTCCACTTCCCTTGCTGGGAGGATACTAGATTTGAGGACCAAAGCAAAAATGTGGATGGATACAATTTTACAGCAAACTCGAGCTTATGAGAAAAGACTCCCTTCTCTATTTCTGTAACATATTCTCCATGCTCTTTTGACCTTTACCTAATTCACTTACTTGCTTTTCTTAAATAGACATATTCCTGCAAGTTCTGTCCCCAATTCCTCTCCTGCTCTTCCTCTCAAAGCAATCACAAACCACTAGGTAGAAGACTCCCTAGTCAGTCAGCTCTGACTTTCACTGTTCTTTAGAGTTCTCTATTTCCTACAGCCTCAGCTAAACAGCTCTATCCAACAATTTTACTGGCTCTTCAAATTTGCCATTGCCCCCAAATGAAGTCCTGTGGCACAGATACATACAAGTGGCTTTTACATAAGATAGATATGGGCTCTAACCAAGTGGGTGAACTCGGGATGCTGAGAGATATAAATAAGATACAGTCTGGGAAGCACTTTGCTCAGTGCCTGGCTAAGTATCAAGTTCAATTTATTAACTAGCATTATTACTAAATCACCTATAACCCAAACTTGAAAACCCAAATCTTTGATTTGCTCTTCTCTCTTATCATCCATAAGCTTATTCTACTTAAATAACTGCTAGAAACTAGATCTTTATGAAACCCAAATTAGATCATATTAGTTAAAAACTCTCCAGCAGAATAGCCTTAAGTATGGCATGCAGTGCATCATCCGGCACCAAGAACTTTTGCAACTATATCTCATCCTACTACTCATCACACACATTGTGCCCAAGCCAGAAGGTACCACCCACTGTTGTCAACATACATACAGCAGAGTTGTGTCATACATACATTTAAACTAATGTGAATATACAACATGAGAAGGTAAGAAGGTAGGCAAAGGAAGTAGATGGTAGGGAGAGAATGAGAGCAGAAGAAAGAGAAGATGAATGGAGTGAATATGCATTTGCTGTTACTCTAGGCTGTTAGAATCCCTCTCAACCTCTCATAATGTAAAAAGCTTACCATGCTGAGATGATTTTAGCAGTTAGTACAACAGGGCTTCTCCACATAAGCCAAGTAGTTTTCCTGGTGCTCAACTGAAGAAAAGGAACTTATTCCCTTACTGGAGGAAAATGAGACTATGTTGGACTGAAGGAGACATGGTATGTTATGTATACTGTCATTTTATGGATAAACTGAGAAACCTTTCTGATGATGCAAGAGTTTGGTCTTAAGCTGGCTCTAAGTGCTATTCCTCTCTCCTCAACCTACCTCCACATCTTCACCTTTTATACAACATATCTGCCTCCCAGAATACACAGACATCTCTTGACTCCCTGAATCTGGAAATAAACCAGTGGATCTGTCATTTATTTCTTTCAATCTATTCATTTATATGCATAAACCTGTACTTTAAGACAGGATCTATACTAGGCACATATACACCACACACACACCTCTTTTCAGTGCCTAGCTCAGAGCCTTATATCCAGTCAGTAAATATTCATTTAGTGAAAGAAAGCACAAATGAAAGAAAGGAAGCATCATTGGCTAGCAAAAAAGTACATTTTTAGCAATAGGTGAATGACTGTATTTTAAAAAGGAAGTTTATAGTACATGGTTCCATAGTGTAGCATTTAGCATGTCTTCTTTACATGCAGCAAGTCCTGGGTTCGCACACCAGTGGAGCACAGTCCATGGTCTACGGCCATGCCACCCTGAACAAGACCGATGTCTGATCTCAGAAGCTAACTAGGATGGGGCCTGCTTAGTACTTGGACAGGAGACCACCTAGGAAGACCTGGTGCTGTAGGCATAAATAATAAGAAATAATAAAAAATAATAATAAAAAATTTTGTTAAAAAATAAAAAGGAAATTTATAAAGCAAGGCCTAGGGCTCTGGATTTATGATTAATATTTTCAGTCAGTGTGATGACAAAAAGAGTTTGCTCATCACATCTCATGACAACTCAAGCTGGGAGCAAAAGTGTTAATATAATAAGAAATACAATCAAGATTCAAATGATTGGATATTTTGTAATGCAGGGTAAGAACGGAGTAAGGTAAATATGTAAGTGCATTTAGGTTAAAATATATATATGGAAGGTATGAAAAGACCCAAATTGTGTGTATCCAATTTCAAAACAAGACAACTTTATAATAAAGATGAAGCAAAGGTCAATGCTCAGTGTTTCAAATATTAAGGGGGATAATAATAAATTAGAAGTATAGAGGGAACAGATGGAAAAGATAACAAAGAGATTTTTAAATTAACGAAGACCAGATAGGAAAAACAGACTATGACAATGACATTTTCCCTCTTACCCACCACCCAATCTATAAACAAGTCTTGTGTGGCTCCACTACAGTCTTTAGTTTGATCCCTCTCTTCAACTCTATAGGTAAATGTCCAGATTTATTTGTCCTTTTACAATTACCTTCTAAATGCGCCCCACACACTTCTAACCTTGCCCCTCAGAATCCATTCTCTACAAAGCAATGAGATGCATTTTCTTAAAAGTTTAAATTAGAAACTAACTACCTGCCATCTGCTTAAAATCCTCTAACGGTAACCTAAAACATCCAGAACTAATTATATAAACTTCTTACCAAGTCCTAACAGTCCATGTCCAATCTGGTTCCTGTTCATTTCACCAAGTTTACTGCTACCCCTCTTTCCTTCTGCTATGGTCACACTGGCCTTTTTGTCCTATAAACATGCCAAAGTTCTTCCCAATTCAGCCATCACTTGTTTCATGTTCTATTCCTAGATCTTAGAATGACTGACTCCATCTCATTAAGGTCTAAGCACAAAACTCATCTCAGATACCTTCCCTGACCTCTTCAGAAAAAGCAACACTCCCATCCCACCTCCAACCCAAATATTATTTAACTTATTCATATTACTTATTAGCAATTTATTTATGTCTGGAGGTCTCTCTGTCTTGCTCCACTAGAAATTAAGTCCTCTGAGGGCAGGGATTTTAATTTATAAACCACTTAACCATCATCAGTGCCTAGAATAGTGTTTGGCACAGAGAGCTGGTTCTCAAAAACTTGTTGAATGGGATTTACTCAACATAATCCCCAATGTATTTAGGGATTTGAGGCCAAATGACAGGAAGATTTTAGGCCAATTTGTAACAAACTTTCAAGAATTATAGTGAGGTAATGAGAATGTTCAAGAAGTTGCTAGATGACCACAAAATATGAATGCTACAGAATGGATTATTGCCTTAAAGTAGGAGTTTTGACTAAATGACCTTTAAAATCCTTTCCAACTATAAAATCCTAACCTATCCAAAATGTGAGTCACTTTTAGTCTGTATAGCTGTTAGATAAATGATTTCTACACTGTACTATCCCTTTACTTTCAGGTGATCTGAATTAGCGTCTGTTTTATGCCCATCTCCAACTTACTAAACATCTTTAGAAGCTAGATAATTTTGTCCCCCAAAATAACCCTGAACTTGCTATTCAGAGCCAAGTACCATTCTGAGATATAATAGGATAAATCGACAGACTACCTACCTCCACACCCCACTACCGATTACATACATAGAACATGGTGCCTAAGATCCAACTTTTTCAAAGATTTGTACATTTCTTGCTATTATTTGTTTTTTTGTTACCTTTTGCCTCTTTCTGCCACTTCTGCCCAAAATTAGATAAAACAGTACAACTGATAAAAGTACTGCATCATAAAATAATCCATAGGCATGTTTTACCTCGGCCACACAATTTCTGTTCAGATAAAATTTTGGATTTAAGTTTCAAATTATTTTAATAAGCCAAGATTACTTTTAAAAGACAGTATTTAAAAAACAATGCATGCTGACCAAATTAACATAGCTGTAGGAAAATACTTAATGTAAGTATTATTTTAACAAAGACAAATTTATTTTATCAGTGAGTATAAAGCAGTGTGTTCCAAAATGAGTTTTCGAGATCAATTCTTCAAAAAGTACTGGTCAAACAAATATGAGTTTTGGGGATCAATTCTTCAAAAGATACTGGTCAAATAAATAGGTTTGGGAAATACAATACATTATAACCCTTCTCCCCATTCATAAACTCACTAACACTAGTTTTTAAAACATTTTACAAACAAATAAAAATAAATAAAATAAAAGACGTTAACTTTATCTAATCCAGTATTTCCCACATTTCTTTGACCAGAACTCCCCACCTTTTGGGGGTAAGAGTAATAGTGGCAGATAACAGTTTAGGAAACACTGCTAGATAGCACCATTGTTGTCACAGAAACTGTGACAACAAGAACCTTAATAGGATATATGTATTCAAATAACTTGTATTACATTTTAAAGCTACTAAGAAAAGGGACAATTATAAGATGGATGATTTAATGAAAACAATAAAAAAATTAACATTTTAGTCAAATCCCTATATTAAATGCTAATTTCTCTGTACCAGCAATTATTTTGTGATGGCATTCCTTCCCCAATACTAAGGGCAGTCTTTCAATATTACAACTAAAGTTCTCCTAGGAATCATGTGGTTCAGAGGATAGTAGGGAAGCACAGATTTGTGAATCTATTGGTTTAAAATCATTTGTGCCTTTGTTCCTCTTTTATACCATAGTGTACTGGCTATTTGGAAAGGAAAAATACTCTTAACCTGTGGATTCTCATATTACATTTTGCTAGACTTCTGGACCATTTTGTTTTGATGTCAACAGAATTCCACAGGAGGACAGAGGAAGTGGGGGGTTGGGAGTGGGTGGGGGATGGAGGTGGGGGTAGTATTGAATAGTTAATACTCCCCCAAAAGAGAGGGACTACAGCAGTTTTAGAAAACACTTACTTAATCATTTCAAAAAGCTTTGGATCTGAGACCTTGATATTTCGTGCCATATTCCAGGAAAGATGAACCATGGGTACTATTGACTTCACACTTTGCAATTTGTTCCATTCGTACCGTTCCACTGCCAATTTATACTGGCAGGCTAGGAAAAAAAAAACAGTTATAAAGCAACCCAAAGCACCAAAAAATATGAAGATAACTATTATCACCTTCTCAAGTGATATCATCAATACCAATTCTGAAAATCTTACAAAAAGTTTTTAAGTTTTTTGATAATTATGGTAATAATAGCAATCATGTAAAGAGTGCTTATCGTAACTATGTGCCAGGCATCGTGTTGAGCTGTATTTATACATTATCTCATTTAATCTTCAGCATCACTTTATTAATTTTATTATCCCCCTTATACAGATGAAGAAATTGAGGCCCATAGAGGTTATATAACTTGCCCAAAGTTGCAAGAACCAGGTCCTGGTCCTAATCCAGGTCTTTCTGGCTCCAAAGGCCATATTCTTAATCTTAAGTATCTACTGCCTGAAAGTAGGCATAATCCGAACAGATTTTGACATAACAGAGCTATTCATATAAGATACCAGATAAAAGAAAAATTTGAAAGAATAACTACTTTGCTTTCTCCCATAAAGGGTTTCCTTTATAAAACAAAACCCAAGCACTCTAAAAATTATTAAAAGTATATCTTCCTCACCCCCTCCACTGCATTTGTTCTGCCAGCTGAAAGCAGGTTAAATGGAGCACTATGGGATGGTAGAGCATGGGTGGGGGCCCAGAATCACTGCATGAAAGAAAACCACCCACTGACCACAAATACCTATTTTGGATTATTACATGAGGAATAATAAATGTATATTGCCTTAGAAATAAATGTACATTTTCCTTGTATATAAACACATAAATTTGTTATTTGCTGAGATCTATAGTCTCAGATTTCTATTTGTTAACTTGAATTTAATTTCTTGTACTACAATGACATTTTAACTCAAGGAGACACTGTTCTTCCAATTTCAGTGAGTTATAGTACAAGAAAAAAAATACACCTATTAGATAGAATCGTTTATAAACTTTTTTTTTTAGCACATTCTTTAAAATACCTGTAAGTGGACCAACATTCCAAGCAATGTTGTTGCACCAGCCAATAGCCTGAACCCAATGAACAGTGCCTGCATTTATCCAGACTAAATCTCCAGGTCGCTGAATAAACCTATATACTGGAACATTCGCTTCATAAAGATCTTCAAGGTTGGGCCACCAAGAACCCATCAGGAAATTCAAATTATTTCTGAAATAAGAAAAAATAATGCAAATGGATAAAGTACTTTAATAAGCTCCTTATAAGACTGGAAGACAATGTCAGAAGTTTTAAAAATATGTTCCTTCATTTCACTGAATCTTAATTGCTGTGCAATAAGAACTGCTGTATATAAAGTGAGTGAAATTAATTACAGTTAAGTACTGGATAACTTATCCAAAGATCAGTACTACTACCTTAAGATGATTTTTCAAAGATCTAAATGAAATCCAAAGCCACTTTTTAAGTAATACTTATATCCCGTAACTTTTAATTTACTTCACTAAAGGCTATTTTAATTGAATCCTTCTCCTGTAGTACTCAGAAATCTCTAAAGGGTAAATGGAAGGTGACATTAAAGGATTTAAAACCATAAACAGAAACACTATGGCAAAAGTACTGGGAACTTTCTGAGGGAAAGTAAAAAACAGGTGGTCTCTATTGCTATTTTGATTCCTAAGCAGGAAAGGGGTACAGGATGTCAGTCTCTGTACAGTTTTAATGACTAAAACTATACAGTTGAAAAGAACGTCATCAAAAATGAACAATCACACACATCTACAAATAACCATCATGACTTTGGAAACATTCTACAGATCACATTACTAAGTTTTTACTTTAAATCTGAACATTCTACTTCATCGTGATATAACATGAAATATATTTAAACTATATAGCAACTTTTCCCACAAAAGAATTTTACAAAATTCAATTAACTACTTTAGATTTCACATTTTGGAGAACTTACAGAGCTGAAAATGTTCCTTTCTCCTTAAGACCTAAGAAATAGCCTTCACTTTATTTCTGTGTCTTGTTCTAAAGTAGGGGTCCCCAACCCTTGGGCCACAGATGAGTACCAGTCTATGGCCAGTTAGGAACTGGGCCATGCAGCAGGAGGTGAGCGTTGGGCAAGCGAGTGAGCAAAGCTTCATATATTTGCAGCTGCTCCCCAGCACCAACATCACTACCTCAGCTCTGCCTCAGATCATCAGGCATGACAGTCTCATAGGAGCACTGGACCAGTCACTGGTGCCAAAAAGGTTAGGGACCGCTGTGCTAAAACATATGATAAAGTATAACTTCAATTATTTTCATTGGTTTAAATTTCATTCTTTGTCTAGATCAAGGGTTGGCAATTCCAGCCTACTGCCTGTTTTTGGAAATAAATTTTTTTATTAAAACACAACCAACCATGCTTTCATTTACATATTATATACATGACTGCTTATGCACTGCACTGACATAGTTGTGACAGTGACCATATGACCTTCAAAATCTAAAATATTTATCGAGACCTTTATAAAAAAAAAAGCTTATAAATCTTTAATCTAGATAGAATTTTAGTCTTACATTTTTCTTTAAAAAAAATTAAGGCTGCTCTTTAAAGTCTAGAAAAGACTTCCAATGGTAGCCTAATAGCAAGGTCTAAGACTGGCTTACTACTTGTGATAAGGCAAAAAGTAGATATGGTCCAGAAAAAACTTGTCTATAAAGCAAAATATGGCTATGAAAACAAATCCTAGCTAAACTTCACCCTCATATTGCTGTCGTATAATTGGAGAAAACTTTCTATCCAAAAAGCAAGCAAGCAATCAAAGTAAGCAAGACCACCAAATTATCAACAAAAAAAACCCAAAAATCAAACAAACAAAAAAATCAAGCTTATAAAACCATAAGCATCCTTTTAATCATATATTCAAATGAATGGTTATTTCAAGATAAGACAGTATTTGAAGTCATAAAACGAACTTCAAGAAGTCAATTACCAGTCAATATCAAAAGCAACAATCCTTTGTGAAAAAAAATTATACTGAAATGCTGAGGTAACAAGTGCTATTTCTGTGACTTTACTTAATCCTTCATACTAACTTGATATTTTTATTATTCAAAGTTCAAGCTTTTGAGACATCACAAACCTATTCTAATGATCTTTGTTCCCAGGTTATCCCTCCGTTTAGATAGGAAAAAAAATTAAATACTAAAAATAGCCAGTTTCTACTAAGAAATAATGAACATGAATACTGTACCGCAGCTGCAACAATATACTACTATCTCAAAGTTTAAGAAATAAAAAATTTTCTGGAGCACAATGGAGATTTCCTACATGACACTGTTCTTTCTCTGTTAATACCAGGTATCTGCTCCATAAAAGTAAATACAGATTAAAGTAGATTGTTTAATGAGAGCATTTGAAACTTTAAAATTCCACATCTTTGAGTTTCTTAAACCTATGTGTTAAATAACAAAGACAATAAAAAGTGATTTCCTTTTGCTTATATATAAGGAAATTTTGAATTAATATTTTTCAACTATATTTTACATTTCTTAATAAACTTAGATATCTAAAGAAAAGATTCTTTAACCCAAAATAAAAAAAAAAAACTATGTTAGAATGTAGAATATGTATATAATTTATTTTCAAAATCTCTCATAATGTAAATGACTTTAGTGGTTTTTTCCCCTTTATTTCATTGGGGTGGGAGATCAATAACAAATATATGTGTTATGTTTTTACCCATATTAATTTTCCAATGTTATTACTAAAATAGCAGACGCTTTTTTTTTTTAAGAGAGTAAGTTTCCATTTAGACAAATAACTAAATTTAAACCATTGAAAACAATTCCAAGGTACTCTTTAACGTAAGATAAAGAAATAAATGAAGGTTATTTCTAAGATTCTAGGAAAGGAACACTTCCACCACGTGAGTTTCTTTAATTATAAAAAACAAAATCTGAAATAGTTGATTGTATTTTATTATAAAATTCTTTTACTGGAAAAGTTGCCAAAGTAGTTTGAAAAAGAATTTATATCATGACGATATGGCAAAGAGTACTGTGTCAAGCTTGAGTTACTAACAAGCTATAAGGGTGCTCAACTATAGAATTCCTTCTACTCCTAAAACTATTTACAATAAAACAATTTTTCTTGGAATACAGATCTTTCATGACCAAATATTTAAGTATCAACTGTTTAATTAGCCTAAAAAATGACTCGATTTTTCTGTCCTCGTAATTTCAAGACTATTACTATTGCATGAAATGGTTTCGAGACACCTTTCTTAAAGTATTCCCAATAACACAAAATAACAGGTTTGGAATCGAAAACATTTTAAACGAATTTTATGCTGAATGGTAAGTGAAAACTGGTTACATGCATTAGGACACTCAGCTTAGTAAGCTGTCCTTTACAATTACTACTTTTAAATAATTATGTTTAAAGAAAATTTAGTTTGGAAACGTACTTTTCACAGAAATCATTCAGAACACCCCAGTAACCTTCAGGAACAACAAACCATTCACAGTCACCTGGCCCAATATTTATGTTAACTGAACAGAAGTTGTTATTTTCTTGATGACCTGAAATGTAAAAAGAAAAAATAATAATCAGCATATGGTAAATTCCACAGAAAATGTGTCTTTAGAAATGAAACATCAGAAATATTCAACAGAGAACGCTCTAGTAGTATTCAGTTGTTCATCATTATAGCAGTTTTGTGTCGAGCCTAGTTTTAGAGCCAAGTTTGGTCAACTCTTAACTTACACAGTTTGCCTTCCTGTGTGGAAGGCAATCTAAATCAAGGTTACAAACTTAGGTTCTAGAGCCAGGCTCCTTGGTTTAGTTATTATGTGAATCTGAGCAAGTTGCAAAATCATTCTGACTTAGTTTCCTTACATGTTAGATAGTAATGATTCCAATAAATCACTGTGTTTTGAGCATCAATGAATGACTGCTTCCAACAGTGCCTAATACATATTAAGTAATAAATATTAGCTATTATTGATATCATTACCACTTATTTCTTGTGAGCTAATCCCCACTTCTCAGAAGTTGTAACTGAACATCAGTAAAGACGCAGTAAGTCTGCTTTTCAAAATGTACTGCGGGAGCCATGTCAACAAAAATGACAGAGCAGGGAACTCTGGGTAAACACTTCTGAAAAACCAAGCAAAACAAAACAAAACAAAGAAACACAAGTACTTGTAAAAACTGTCTGAAGCAACCTTACCAGAACTCTGAGAGAGTCAAAGGTTACAGCAACTAAGCGAATTCTTGACCAGAAGAAAGACAACTTAAACACAGTAGGAGTTTTTTATGGCACTTAAACTTCCCTTATTCCACATTCCCATCACTGGTATGACAATAGACTTAAAAAGAATAGTCTGAGTTCATAGTTTTAGTGTTCCTGGCTCTGGAGGGAGCAAAGTGGATATTGCTCCAAAGATGTACTCTGTTTTCCTGCTTTAACCTACTGGAGTTTCCACAAAAGACTGACACAAGGGACTAATCTTTGTTTCATGTATCTCAGAACTCTACTAGGACAAGTGTTTTGGTGAAGGAGCCTCCCCCAAAACACAGAGACAAATAAACAAGCTGATGCTACCAGAGGCAAAACAACAGCAGCAGCAATACCTAGTTGGGACAAACAACAGACATTAAAGGCCTGGGAGGAAAAGCTGGAGAGTGAGATTTGAGAGAAATAAGTGCTTTGAAAAGTTCCTGAGCATACTTCAGATTTAGAAAGCCACATGCTTACCCAGGGCAGAACACATGCTCAGAAAAAAAAACCTAAGAAGACGATAAACTTTAACCTCTTTTTGATCTTTATGCTCAGTGCAAACAAGAAGGTAAAGGCTAAAAATGGAATGGCTAAGTATACAAGGAGTGACTCAAAAGAGATGCAATCTGCAAAGATCTGGAGAATTACTTTTTTTCATTTTTATTGTCGTTCCCCTCCCCACACACACTTTTCTTTCTTTTAGGCACCAGGCATTGAAGGAAATCTTTGTCAGGACACTGGCTAACTGCTCAGATAATGGAAAAGAGACTTCCCACACATGATAAAGAATACAGTCTTTGAAAAAATAGTGTAGAAAAGTCACTAACAAATAGAGAACTGTAGCCCACAATAATCAACAACAACAAACCCTGAAGAAGGAGGGGATTCTAATTTCTCCAATTACTACATTATTTAAAATGTCAAATCACTAGCAGAGCACTAGCCTAAAAAACAAACAAACAAACAAACAAACAAACAAACACAGGGACTTCAGGGACCACATATAACAGAAAATATAGCCATTCAAATATACTTAAAAAGACAATTTTCGACAAAAAATTATGAGGCATGGAAAGAGAAGTAAGGAGAGAGGAAGAAACGAACAAACAAACAACATAACAAAAACTATTCCTGAAAGAGCATAGACATTGTGCTTACTAGATACTTTAAATCAACTGTCTTAAATATGCTTAAAAAGTTCAAGGAAACAACAGACAAGAACCAAAGGAAACAAAGAGAACAATGTCTCAACAAACAGAGATTATCAATAGACATAAATTACTATAAGGAAATATAATTTTGAAGCTGAAACATGTAACTGAAATAAAAAAATTCACTAGTGGGTTTCAACAGCAGATCTGAGCAGGTTAAAGAAAGAATAAGCAAACTTATAGATAGATCAAATGAAACTAAGAAGAAGAAACTATTCTAAGAAGAAAACAAAATGAATAAAAATTAACAGAGCATAAGAGACCTGTGGGACACCATCAAAACACTAACATAAACATGTGGGGGTCCCAAAGGAAGAGGAGAAAAAAGAGGTAAGAATATTTGAAGAAATACTGGTTGAAATGTCCCAAATTTGACAAAATACATGAATCTACATTTCCAGGAAGCCCAAGGAACTCCAAGAAAAACTCTGAAGAGATACACACCAAGACACGTCATAATCAAACTGTAGAAAGCTAAAGAGAATCTGAAAGCAGGAAAATAGAAGCGATTTGTCACATACAAGGAATCATCAATGAAATTAATAGCTGATTTCATATCAGAAACAATGGAGGCTAGAAGGCAATGGGATAACAAACTTAAATTGCTGAAAGAAAAATAAAACATTAACCAAGAATTCTATATCTGACAAAACTATTCTTGTAAACAAAGGAGAAACTAAAACATTCCCAGATAAACAAAAGTTGAAGGAGTTTGTCATCAGTCATCTGCCCTTTAAGAAATGTTACAGACTTTTTTAGGTTGAAAAAAAAGAACACTAGACAGTAAGACAAAGCCCTATGAAGAAATAAAGAACTATAGTAAAGGTAACTACATAAGCTGGAAGACTCACGCTTCCCAATTTTGAAACTTAGCTCAAAGTTATAGTAATTAAGTCAGTGTGTTATTGGCGTAAAGAGATATAAATGAATGGAACAGAATCTAGATTCCAAAAATAAACTCATACATCTATGGTCAATTGATTTCCAACGAGGGTGCCAAGACCATTCAATAAAGGAAAGACAAATGGTACTGGGAGAACTGGAATAGCCATATATAAAAGAACTAAGTTAGAACCTTAGCTCACACCATACACAATAATTAACCTAAAATGGATCAAATATTTGAATTTGGCAATAGCTTCTTAGATGACATCAAAAGCACAAAGAACAAAAGAGAAAATGAATAAACTGAACGTCAAAATTAAAAACTTTGATCAAAGGACACTATCAAGAGAGTGAAATGACAACCTACGGAGGAAATATTTGCAAATCATGTATCTGATAAGAGATTAATATCCAGTATATATAGATAACTCCTATTGCTCAACAACAAAAGGACAAACTATTCAATTAAAAAATGAACAATGGATTTGAACAGACACTTTTACAAAGGAGATATACAAATTACCAACAAGCACATGAAAAACAAAACCACAATTGAAAAACCACTTTACATCCATTAGGTTGGCCATAAGATAAAAAAAAAAACTAAAAATCATCAGTGTTGGTAAAGATGTGGAAAAACTGGAACCTTAGTACACTGCTGGCAGCAATGTAAAATGGTACAAGCTGCTGAGGAAAGCAGTTGGGGAGTTCCTCAAAGTTAAACATACAAATGCCATACATATGACCTAGCAATTTCAATCCTAGGTATATAACCAAAGAACTATAAAACTCGAGGAACTAGGCATATAACCAAAAGAACTATATAACTTGAGGAACAACTGCCCCATAAAAAAGGATTCAAAATAATTTTTAAAGAACTGGAAATAGGTATTCAAACAAATATTTGTACATGAATGTACACAGAAAAATTATTCACAACAGCTAAGAAGTAGAACAACCCAAATGTCCATCAACAGATGGATAAAAAATGTTCTATATCCATATAATGGAATATTATTCAGCCATAAAAAATGAAACACTGATACAATGTGGATGGACCTCAAAAACATGTCAAATGAAATAGACACAAAAGGCAACATACTATATGATTCCATTTATATTAAATATCTGGGTGAATCTATAGAGCCAGAGAACAGACTATTTTAAGACCTCACTTAATATCATTGGTTTTTGGAACTGCGGCAAAATGACATAAAAAGAAACCACTTTTACCATAGGCTAATTGATATGAACAAGAGTTATGACAAAACAACACTAAATGAAGTGGCATTATTTGAGGGCCTGCTGTAGTGGCTGCCATGGCAAGGGCTGAGGTAAAGAGGGAATGGGGAATGACTGCTTAATGGGTACAGGGTTTCCTTTTGGGCTAATGAAAGTGTCTTGGAGTTACACAGAGGTGATGGCTACCTAAATAGTGAATAACTAAACGCAATTGAAGTGTACACTTTAAAAGGGTTAATTTTATGTGAATTTTACTTCAATAAAGAAAAATGTAGATGCTCTCACTATACTGTGTGCACACCACACCCTGAATCTTTTACATATTACAGTATAATGTGAAGATGGTATTCTTAAATACTTATAAATGTCTCTTACCAGAGTTGGAATTCCTGATGGCATAGATTCTAAAAATAATTTAGCTTTAATTAAAATTGAGATGCTGGGACTCTACCACCTAACTAAAAATCTTTTAGGGTAGAGCCTGAGAACATCCTATAGTTTAGAACATACATGACTGATAATAAAGTCCATTGAAGCAGGTAACATTTATTCATCTATATAACTTGAGGAACAAATGCCCCATAAAAAAGGATTCAAAATAATGTTTAAAAAACTGAACTGAACTAACAGTTTAAGGGTCACCTATACAACATATCCTCTAAGACTGTGTGTCCAGTACAATAACCACTTGAAATGTGGTTAATATAAACTGAGATGTGTGGTAACTGTAAAGTACATACTAGATTTTGAAGACTTGATATAAAAAATTATATATGGAAAAAAATTCCAAAAGTTTATACTGAATACATATTAAAATTATAATATTTGGATATACTGGGTTAAAAGTAATTCGCCTATTTGGTTTTCTATTAAGATGACAACTATAAAATTTTATATCATATATATCAATAGTCACAACCTTTTTAGCACCAGAGACTAGTGCTCCTGTGAGAATCCCATGCCTGATGATTTGAGGTGGAGCTGAGGCAGTGATGCTAGTGCTGGGGAGCAGCTACAAATATAGATGAAGCTTTGCTCGCTCACTCACCTGCCCAACACTCACCTCCTGCTGTGTGACCCAGTTCCTAATAGGCCACAGACTGGTACCAGTCTGCGGCTCGGGAATTGGGGACCACTGATATATATTACTCATATTATGACTACCCCATAAGGGAATTCTTTAGAGAATTTTTTAACGTTCCATAGGACATTTCTGAAAAACTAATGACTTGTATACAAGCCAACAAAAAATCCAAAATAGTCTAGACACACAGTAACAAAGAAGTAATCCTCTTGATTTGTAATGAAAAACTGCAGTTTTTATTTAAGGATATTATTGCTTAAAATAATTCAAATTGGACGAGAGACATTTTCAATTGAAATAAATCATAATAGACTCAATCCAATACTCCATTTATAAGAAAGACGAACACCAGAGAGTTTGAATAACTTGCCTAGTATTTACATCAGTGTCTAAAGTGAGGTTAGAGTCAGGAATAAACAGGTCTGCTATTTATTCCAACTGCTTCCACTTTACCCAGCTACAGATAAAACAACACAGAACTGGGCTTCTGATGGCCTGAGGATAAAAACTACTATAACTTCATGGTTCTAATCCTGGCTGTGTATTAGAATCCTCTGTGGAACATTTTTTAAAAATATTGAAAACTATAATGTACACCTGAAAATTATATAATTGTATTAACCAATGTTACCCCAATAAACTTAATTAAATATATATAGATAGATGGATGACTGGATCTCAATCTCCAGAGATTAATCAGCTCTGTATTTTTTAAGTTTACCAGGAGAGTCTAATGAGCAGCCAGGACTAGGAACCACTGATCTATGTTGCCTAGATGCAAGCATAGGCCTATTTTGAAACAATTTTTAAGCTACTATTTAATAAACAGGTGATAAAGACAGAAGCAGTCTGGTTTCAAAACCATGGCTGTTTTAAGTAGCAAATAGAAAACACCTGAGAGTCATACGCAACTCATAGGCACTGTACAGCTGAACTTGCTATCACTAGTATCTTTCCTAATTGTTAAATATGTTGAACATCACTCTATGAAATTTCATGTCAATCTAAGGCAGCACAGAGAAGATGATACATTAGTGTTGGACAGAATTTTAAGTCTAAAACCAGTGTAATTTTAGAAATGAAGAAAAAGATCCAGAGAAGAAATGTTGACTTGGCAAAAGTGACATGTTTAGTTAGCAGTAAAGTCCAGACTAGGGAGCAGAATGAGTCCGGTAATGTCTCTTCTCATCGTGTACTTTGTAAACTGTGCAATGCAACCCAGTTAGATGACTGCAACCTGTTTAACCTGTTTATTTCCTGTTTAAACGAAATAAAATAGAACTGATTAGAAAATGTATTGTTCTATAAAACCATTGCTGTATACGTACATATGCACTAGGTCATAATCTAAAACATATTTCTTACTGTGATTGTTTTAAAAAAAAGTTTAGAAAAACCTGTATTCCATCACTCTGCAGTAGATGGGATCAACAATGGTCTTCAATCCACAGGGACTTATTTTCCCCAGGAAGCTCCAATGTCCTCTTTTCCAGAATAAAATGCTATTGTTTGAGGGATATTATATTTTATAAAAAATACAAAGAAAAAAATCTTAATAATCTGAGCCCAGTTAAAGAGTGAAATATCATAATAGGAATAACCTTTTCAGTTTCATTCGTTGTAAGTGGAAAGAATCAGGTTCTCTGTTGCATATTTCACATTCTGAAAATTCGGTTTTTCAATTAATTGTAGGAGACATGTTAGCTCTTAAAAGTTACCTGGTGTTCTGCTTCCTGGAACTTTCATGTATAGCTGAACTGTGTTCATGCCCAGTATGGTATGACCAACGTGGCTTAGAAGATTTCCTGCTGATACGACTCGCACAAAAGCAGGAAGTTTAGTCAGCTCAAGTAGCTGCAACTTCCACCTGCAATAAAATAACAGATCAAGAGTGAAACCCTGCTACAGATATTTGTGGAAATTAATCATTTCATTAAAAACCTTGCATTCCAATCAGAAAAACAATTAAATCTATTAATATTTTATTTTCACACTGGAATGCTTAAATTTTTCCAAAGAAAAATTCCTAAAAAAAAAAAAAACATAAAAATTACTGACCAATAAAAAACTAACTTCCAATTTTTATAACTGTAGTATAATTCTATTTTATAGAATTATATATAATTAATCAAAAGACATTACAAATAATCAAATATAACGTTATGATTATGTAATTCGTATATAGTGAGGATCTTAATTAAAATCTGTACAAGGGTTTTAAGTTAAGAAAACTCTTTTAGACATCAGGTCAAGATGGTGTTGTGCTTGTCTCCTCTTATAACCACATCAAAATTACAACTACTGAGAATCATTGAGATTCAAGACCTGAAATTTAGCTGAATATATGTTGTACAACTGGGGACACACAGAATAGGCCACCTTGAGAGTGGCAGGAGATGTAGAGACGTGAAATGAGCTGGTCTCACAGCTGAGTGTGTCATTTAAAAATTGGAAGAGAAAATCAGAAGGGATATCTTGGCTGTGGAGGTCCCCTCAAAAGAACAGGGGTCCTGGCCCCAAGGTTCCAGTGCTGGAAAGAGAAATCCCCACAACCTCTGGTTGTGAAAACCAGCGGAGATGTGGCTAAGTAAGATGGAGGACAGCAGGACTCAAAGACATTCCTCTTGAGAAGCCCAAGCATGAACCTACTCATTGACAGACTCACTCGCTCTGAGATCCAGCCCTGGGGCAGAAGCTCAAAAGTCGCCAGGGACATATGAAGAGGAATTGAATTGTATGGCTTCAGGGTGAAGGCTGGAGGGGATACTTTTCTCCCAGACAGAATTTCTAGTAGAAGCTACTGTCCCTTAGTTGAGCCCTCACCACTCCAGGCCTCCAAATGTCATATCTGAGTCTCCATCAACCTGGGTAACACAGGTTGCCCTGCCCAGGTGATTCCCTGATACCCTGCCCCATTTGATGTGTGGGTGAAGCCAAGCTATTTCTAGTGGCTTTTCCATGTAATTGGCCTGTGTTGGCTCATGCTGTATATTTTCCTAAAATCTCTCCAAGGGTCACAAAACCTAAAAACAAGCAACATCTGGCCTCGGTGTGTCCTGTGCCTCTTGCTGAACAGCTAAAAAACCAGCACTAGAGGTAGCCAGCTGTGGTCTGAAGCTTGGCCTCTCGAGGCACATCCAAGCCCAGCATGGGTGGCAGCCATCTGCAAATTGCTTGGTGGCTCATGCCAACATTCCAGGTAACCCAGCTTGGGTCTGAGCCAGAGCGTGACACACCCAAAGGACAGAATGGGCAGCCATGACAGCCCTACTAAAGCCAATCTTCCTCCTGCTCCATAAGATCAGCCGTGCACAACAGCTACTCCACTGTAGTCACGGCCAGCCCTCACAACAAATCAGCCCATAAGCCAATCCCTCCCACTGATGTGCAAATAGCAACCAAGGCTCAACTACAACAGAAGGGCACAAACAACTCAGACAAGGGACATACCTAAAGTACTCAGCTCAGGTGACCAGGGAGACTGGGCCCCACAGGACACCTATTACATAAGGCTACTCTACTAAGACCAGAAGACGTAGCAGCTCTATCTAATACACAGAAACAAACATAGGGAGGCAGACAAAATGGGGAGACAAAGAAACATGTCCCAAATGAAACAGAACAAAGCTCCTGAAAGAGATCTGAAACAAAATGGAGATAAGCAATCTACCAAATGCAGAGTTCAAAGCAGTGGTAACAGGGATGTTCAACAAAGTCAGTGAGAACTTAAACAAAGAGAGAAAAAAACATAAAAATTGAGATAGAAAACGTAAAAAAGGACCAGTCAGAAATGAAGAATATATTTTAAAAAATCAACAGATGAGATGAAGCAGAGGATCGAATCAGCAATTTGGAAGATAAGGTAGCAAAAAACACCCAATCAAAACAGGAAAAAAGAACCCAATAAAATAACAGGCCTCTGGGACAACATCGAACGTACCAGCATTCACATGATAGGGGTACCAGAAGGAAAAAAGAGAGAGCAAGGAATTGAAAATCGAGTTCAAGAAGTAACTAGAAACTTTCCTAACCTTTTGAAGGAAATAAACATATAAGCCCGGGAAGCACAGAGGGTCCCAAACAATATGAACCCAAAGAGGCCTACACCATGACACATCATAATGAAAATGCCAAAGGTTAAAGACAAAAAGAGAATCATAAAAGTATCCAAGAGAAAAGCAGTTAGTTACCTACAAGGGAGCTCCCATAAGACTTTAAGCAGATTTCTCAACAGAATCTTTGCAGGCCAGAAGGGACTGGCATGAAGTATTCAAAGTGATGAAAAGGAAGGACCTACAACCAACATTACTGTACTCAGCAAAGCTATCATTTAGAATTGAAGGACAGATAAAAAGCTTCCCAGACAAGTAAAAACTAAAGGAGTTCATCTACCTCAAGCCATGTTCACCATGTTCTTGCCATGTCCAACAACATGGATAGACCTAAAGGGTACTATGCTGAATAGAGTCAGTCAGAGAAAGACAAATGTCATATGATTTCACTTACATGTGAAATCTAAAGCACAAAACAAACGAACAAACAAAACAGAAACAAACTCATAGATACAGGGAAAATTCTGATGGTTGTCAGATGGTAGGGAGTTCAGAAGAGTGGTGAAAAAGGGGAAGGGTTTAAGCAGTACCAACTGGTAGTTACAAAAGCGTCACTGGGATGTAAAGTATAGCATAAGGAATATAGTCATTAATACTGTAATAACTATGTATGGTGTCAGATAGGTACTAAATTTATCAGGGTGATGTCTTTATAAGTAATATAAATATCAAATCACTATATTGTACACCTGAAAGTAATATAGCATACGCCAACTGTAATTAAATAATAAATTATTTAAAAAATATTTTAATTGTAAAACTTAGCAAAAATAATTTGGCTAAAACTTGTGTATCAACTTAGAGAAGTGACAAGGAATGAAACAGAAGAAGAAATTACAGACAATTCTCAATCTTGCAACAAAACTCTTTGCTTCAGTTCACATAATGACAACAAACTTACTTTTTGTCATCAGACAGGTCAATGTTGGTCCCAAACTTTATGGTCTTAAAGGGTCCTTTCCTCCTTCTCCCAGAACTTCGAATAGAGAGACAATGTTAGAAACATGCCTTTTAATCAGAAATACTAAGTGAACAATTAAAAATAACGTACTTATCTGAAGATGTAGATTCATTATCGGAGTGTTCTTTATGATGACTTCTTTTCTCATTTTCTTCCTATAGATTAAGCAAAAGCATTTTAGCTTAGTATTCTACAACCAGCTATCCTTTCCATCATACAATGAAAAGTTTACAACTAGGTTAATAGTATCTATGTTTTGAAACTAAGTTTTTATAGCCTCTTTCACATGAAAATTTCACATGATTATTTCTTAATCACCCAAGAAAAGTCAATTGTATCCATCCATCTCTATCAGCCACAATTTTTTCCCTGAGTTCTTAACAACATATGTCTATAAGAGGAAAAAAAACTACAGATTCTCATTCTTGCCCCATTTTTCAAGTGGAGAGAAAATTTAAGTAAAGTTGAGAGACTTAATTAGTATCAATAATGATTATAAAGTTTCTAAACTAGCAGAGGTACAGTCACGTATATATGCAACTATATATGTATAAGGGTGGAAGGTACAAAGTTATCTATTCTTTATTGGACAAATACAAGAAGGTCTTCCTGGGCTAAATTATTCTTCCACAACGAATTATACATGAATGATAGAACATTTACAACTTTAGTAAGGAAATAAAGTATTGGATAAATATAAGTGCTTTTCAATGCAAATATTACTATTATTTACAATTTTTTACATAGTATTTTATAACATTGTCCTATGATTTCTGAGTTAGCAATATTTAGTGACATTTTGGTCTCCTTCCCTTTAAATGTACAGATTTTTTAACGTGTTAAGGTTTTCATATGCATTTGTGCCTCCAAAGCACACAAAAAGTCATCCTCTCTTTGGTTATGGATCAATTCCCACTTAAATACTCTGCTTCTTATTGTTGTTTTTTGACTCTTCCTCCAAATTTTCCTCTGAAGATCTCTGAAACCTGCTTATTATCTATTCTATTTTGACCATAATACTACTATATAGTTGAACTATCTTAAAAGTCTGAACTATGGAGAATGAATTCACTGCAACTCATGGAAGTTGCAGGACAGTTTTTATTAGGTGATTTTCTCTGCAAGATATAGGAAGTGGTAGAGAGAAAGAAACACAAGTATATATAATTTATAGGTACAAATGTTGCCTTGACTGAAAAGGTTGAACTCAAGGAAGAACTTGAAACAGATATAAACAAATCTAATGAATTACAAAATAAAGACCTCCAGGCATATATTAAGTTTTAGCAGTAGGGAATGTACAGATAAGTATCTGAGTAATACATTTAATAAACTAATTTTTGTAGATGTTTTATGGTCATTTTGTGGGAGAATTCACAAAGTTCTCACTACACTGCTAAAGAATTTTGTAATGCTTCATTGCTGAAAGGCCTATGAGTCTTTTAATAATAATACTCTGATTAGTTTTCAAAGTTTTGCTTTTCAATTTTCCATTTATTTTAAAATATGTTGCTCCCTCAGTTTTCTCTCTCAGACCGAAATTGCTAAGAATACCACTAATGCTTCCTAGAAGAGCTATCTATCAGATAGGACTAACCTGGTAGAGGAGAATAATGGGAAGCCACAAGACTAGGAATTGTGCAAGCATAAAGCATATTTAAGACTTAGTTTGTCTTCTAGTATCAGTGCTTCTCAATCAGGGGTAATTTTGCCCTCCAGGGGACATTTAGCATGTCTGGAGACATTTTTGATTGTCACAACTGGGTTAAGGATAAGGGGTGTGCTAAGAGTATCTGAATCTAAGTGGGCGGAGGCCAGGGATGCTACTAAACATCCTACAATACAAAGGTGAACATCTCACAACTAAGAATTGTCCAATCCAAAATGTCAATAATACAAAGGTTAAGAAACCCTACTCTAAACAAAAATGTCCCAGAAATGAGGAAAACATCTCACTAGATAGTAATAATATATACTTTATCAACCTATAGGTTTTAACTTAAGAGCAAACTGTATAGCAGTTATAAAGTATTTTTATTAACTATAAAACAACAAGATGCTTACAAAAGTAATGTACCCTTTCAAAGTAAATAAAATATCTCCAAAATAAAATAATCTTCAGGAAATACTTACTCTTAGTGATTCTTGGAAGGAGGAGGCCTGGTACTGTGCATATTTTGCAATTGTAGTATGAGACCGATTACTTTCACAATGCCAGATTTTCTTCATTCCAGTGGGATCCCAGTTTTCATCTGCTGGCTGTAACAACTGTGTTCTCACTTCTACCATATGTTCATTGTTAGCTTCCACCAAAGTTTTGGTAGAAAAAAGTCCCAGGTCTTCATAAATAAATAAATTTAGTTAATACATAAAATTATACTTGGATAACATTTTTAAAGTGTTTTTTTTATTTAAGAAAAAAAGGAAAATGTTTTATGGTGCTGCATCATACAAACTAGCTAGGGCCTCCACATATCTGGGCTTATGTCAGGTTTCCATAACCATACACTGAAGCCCTGGACCTATTTGCCATGTCACCAACACAGGTGGAATCAAGGGGCCAGAGACTGACGTTTTATTTATTGATTTAATTTCTGCAAATGCCAAGAAATAGTTAGGGGGCAATTGTAACTGTAGCATCAAATTTTACCTACATATTTGCTAAAAATTTCTTCTATCAGTCAACCTAAATCATAATTATATAATTTGACCAAAATAAACTAAAAAACCACCAGTGAATTGCAAGTAACCAGAATCATCATCGTACCTCCACATTATGGATTAAAGAAGTGATACACTGACACACACACACACACACACACACATACACACACACACTTTCTCTCTCTCTCTCTCTCTCTCTCTCTCTCTCACAGCTAGGAAAATATGAAAATGTGAAAAACTGAAAAAATAAACAGAAATAAGTTTCTGCTCATGCTCTAAAAGTTAACAGGTAGCAAAAGAAATACACAAACTGTTCTTTTTTCTTATTAAAGCTTACCCAACTTAAGAGCTCCAGCAAGGCCACGTATTACTGTAACAGGGTTGTTTGGATTTGTACAAAATTGATGTAATGGAGGAAAGAAAGCATCACGTTTATTTTCCAACTGTAAAATTAAAACACCTGGTTAGATCTCTAGAAAACAGACTTTTTATTTAAATATTATGTCAAATTCATAATTATTACAATTTAAATAATGTATCCCATGTGCTGCTGTTTCTATTTTATATTTTATAGCACTTTATCGCTATGTCTTTTGATACTAATTGTAATTAGATATAACCACATACAAAATATGTGGGAGAAATAAAATGGAGTGGTGGTTACCAGTGGCTGGGGAGACCATGGAAAAGGCAGTTGTTTTTAAATGGGTATAGAATTTCAGATTTACAAGATAAAGTTCTGAAGAGCTGTCTTGCAACCATGAGAATACACTTAAAACTACTGAACTATATACACTTAAAAATGGTGGAGATGGTAAATTTCATGTTATATGGTTTTTTAATCACAAAAAAAAAAAAATCAAAATGTTCTTTTAAAATATTGTCAAAATGAAAGCAGGCTGAAGACCTGTAAAAGATAAATCTTAATTTTACATTTCCTCTGCCTCAGACCTCAGTTTAAAAAAAGTTTTATTATAGTTCTATCTCAGTGCTTCCCTTACATACTAAAGGATGAATAAATACTGGTTGAAGGAAGGATTAATATAATAAAATGTGGCCTCTAAAGACAAAAACAGGGCCAAATCTCTAAAAAACAAACTTTACAGTTTAAATTTTTTTCATTTGGGGTAGAAATGGGAGGATGGAAGGAAGTAAATGGGGTATGAGAACCTATTTGGAAGAAGCATTAAAAAAAATAGAGTTGCTTTGATTGAACTTTTAACTTCCTATATTAGAAGTCTAAAAGTCCATAAAGTAAACCTAATATTCAGTTTTAAATAATTTATTAAGCTTTTTAATGACATATTACCGCATTTTATGTTCTCACTTTTGAAGGTAAATAATATGTTTCTTAAATGTATAACACAGAATGAATGTCCAGGTTCATACAACTAGTAAAATGTAGATTTAAAACCCTGCTTGTTCAAAATTGGGGGCAGTAAAATGTATTTCTCACTACACTAATAGTTAACAGCAGAGAAGGCACATTTTAAATGAAATTACAAAATCTTTTTGAATATATCTTTTCTTCCACCCAAAACATTCAAGCTTTTGCCAATATTTTAATATTTCCTAAAGAGCATCCATATTGAGTTAAAGCAAGATCTTATGAAAGACAGGTAGATGCAAGCACTGGTTTATTTCTTCTAGTCAGTCAATTCAGACTCACATAAATACTAGGTGTAGGTGGATTCAACTTGTCCTTTGGCAAAGGAGGGTATGGTGAAGATGGTGGTCTTGGAGGAGGACATTTATCCAGTAATATGCTACTGTTAGATAAGCCATTTTTACCTAGATTCCTTAAAAAAAAAAAAAAAAGAAAGAAAAAAAGAGAAAGAAAGAAAGAAAGAAAAAAGAAAAAAGAAGGAAAAAAAGAAGGGATAATAAATCAATTGTACATTTATTTAGGAGACAGAATAAAAAATCCTGAATTAAATCCTAATTAAATTACAAATTCATGAGATTTAGATCAGCAAAAAACTAAGAATTATTAATTTCAGCAAATACTTAACTTGATTCCTGTTATCTTCCATTGAAGAAAATAGAAAAACTAAAATACATAAATTATTGATGACGTTCCTTATTTCGCTCATTAATTCTCCAATTTATTTTTTCACTGAAGAACACACTCCAATTTCCTCTCCGCCATCTTCCACCACCAGATTTTTTTCCCATTAAATGTTAAAGCAATAACTTGACCAAAAATGGTCTAGATAATAGTAAAAATAGAACATGTGTCTCTTCTTATCATATCAGCAATTATAACCAGAATATCTTAGTAACAATTCTCAAAACTGAAAAGACCTTTACCATTCTTTTCTCAAATTTGGAAAGAATTTTCTGTGTAACTCCTTGACTAATAAAATTTAGAAAGATTCCAATCTACTAAATTTACAGCAAATGATACCAATTTTTAAAATGAGGTCTATAGTTGCTATTCATTCTCTGACATTCTATAATTATTATTGACTAATTTTTAAAGTCTCTACCCACCTCAGAAAAATCAGCAAGACAATCTTGCTTTCAAATCATTCCAGGTTAACTAACCTACCATTCCAATTATTGTAAGTTCAAAAATAACCAATTAAAACATCAAGTACTCTTAACATTAAAATTTCAGATAAGAATTTGAAAACTATAATTATGGCAGGGAGTTAAAAACATTAATTTTACTTACTGATGAATTAGCAATTTTTCATCATAAATTATAGAACAATACAGGTTGAAACAAAATTAACTTTCCTTATTTTGCCATTTTTCTTAAACTGAAAAAACCTTACAAATCAGCCTGTATGGCTGGCACTAATGAAAAGGAAGGCTTCAAATTCAACTGCTACAACCTTTTGAGATATTACAACTAATTAGCATTATTGTGTCACTTGCTTAATTTTCTCAATTACAACTCCAAGTAAAAATACAAGAGGTTCATAGCAAGTCTCAAAGAAATGAATTAAGTTTAAAATAACTGACTTATTTTTTTTAAGTATGTGAATTAGTTAACTGAAGTGAAATTTTTATGTTCAAGTAAAAATTAAGGTTCCAGGTTAAATAAATGACTCTTTTACTCAATACCAGTTTTCTATAAAGCATGAGTGTCTTGTACATTTAAAAAGACATGATACATGTAAGCCTTTAAATTTAGGTATAAAATTGGTACTAATTTATAAACTTTATGGAAGTAGAAAATACTTGGCTGAGACTGGAAAATAAACAATTCAAGTAGTATCATTAAACCAGTGCAAGAAAAAGCTAATTCACTTACAATATCCACATAAATCACTAGTTTTCATGCTGTATTGTGTAACTGCCACTATTTAACTTTGGTATTTAAAAAATATGACTGAACAAATAAAAAATTTGTTTTTCAGATTAGGAGACAGATGTACTGTATAGTAAATGATTAATATTTTAAGGAACTAGAAGATATAAACCAAGTATTAAAACTGTAGCATAAAAGACTATCTCATGCTCATTAAACGTGGCACCAAAATTTAAGTTTCTACAACATTCTGGAGAGATGAGACTAGAAGCCAGGGTTTGCTAGATTAGCAGAATTTTTGCCTCCATCATTTCTACAGTTCCGTAACAAATTTAAAAAAAAGCAAATGGGAAAGTAAAACAATGAAAAGTGTAGATGCCTTTATTTTAAAATAGAAAAGAAAAAGGTGAGGCATGACTAAGGGAGCTGATAGGATTCAACTGAATGCTACAATTACAACTTAAACCATAAAAGTAGCAAAGGTATTGTAACTGCCTTCTGATGTATCACACTGACCACCGCAACACTAAGATGAACCAAACGAGAGTCAGATTAAAAATAACCAACACTTAAAAAACTCACTATGTAAAAATAAGAGGGTAGTCAGAATAAACCATGCAATCAAATCATATCAAGCATTTTTTTATTCTATTTCAAATACTGACTCCCTATTTAGGTCAAGTCTAAAACAAATAGGAATTTCTCTGAAGGAACTGGTGTGTGTAGTTGTCTATAATAGTGACTGTAAGGTTTTTCCACTTCAAATACACTTATCAATCCTAATACAAAGGACGGAGTTGTGGATAACAGGAATAGATTTTATCTTCTGAACATGGAAGTGTCCAATGCTGTTTATAATACTTCAAGCCAAATAATGAAACTTTACTATAAAATCCAAAGTGGAGAAAAGCATTTAAGCTGATTATCCCATTTTAAATCCTTTTCTCTGAAACTCCATGAGCAAAGTTCAGTAGGAGGAAATTAAGTCATAAGCCCAATTATTTAAAATATTGGCTTAAACTTACTTTCAATTTTACCCATATCCTTTAGTAGAAAAATAAAAAAGTGCTCTGTAGGAAAACTGATCTAAGCTTTATCTTTGGTTACAAAGTGCCTAGAGACATTTCTTGCACCTATGTCATTTTTCCCTTCTGAGTTCTGGACTCCTGCCTAGCTAGCGCAGGACACTATCAACAAACAGAAATGGCAAACAACATGGCACCTATCATTTGTCATCTTGACTTTTTCTCTAAGCCTCATAAGATTTTTATCATCAATTTATCAGAGCATTTTTTGTCTCTTCATTAATAAACTGAGGCCTAGCTTTACTGAAATAACCCAAGCAATCCCAGGGGTCTATAATGTTTTGATATATCTAGCTACTTACAAGATACACACATCCATATATATACATATACATACATACATATATATGAGTGTGTGTATTTATACATATAGTTTGTATGTAATAAGGCAAAATTGTTTTATTTAAGAGTTAAAAGCTGACCATAAAACTACAAGAATGTAATTAAAAATTCTGAAGTGAATGTTTATATAAACCTCAAAACTGAGATGGAAGATGATATAATCATTATTAAGAAACACAATCACACCTAGGTACTCACAGCATAAGACTTTATTCATGAAAATTTTTGGTAACTGCTACTGTAAACTGTTTATAACTTTCATTTCCATGGAACTCTTTCTGACAGTAATCCTCCAGGTCCCTTAAGTCCCTTATGGTCTATGATGTTTATTAGTTTTGAACTTCTAAATTTTTCCCCATTTTCTAGCAACTGTCCTGAGTCTGCAGAGAGTAGAAGAGAGAAGACCCGCTCCAGCAGAGTGGCAGCAGCAGTATCTAAGAAATAAGACAGGACCCAGCAGCCTAGTGGGGAGCAGATAGGTGGCAGTAAAACTAGCAGTAAGGCAAAAAACACTGTGTCTAAGGATTGCTCAGCAGTGTTTGATCTGGATATTAAAACATGCCTATTTTCTTTAGGCCCAGAGTTGTAGTAAATGATACTATAACAACTAGACAAAAAGACTAACATAAAAACTTTAAATTTCTAAAGAGTCAATTTTAGAAATTCAAGAATTTCAATATATGCTTTAGAAGAATTTGGTCTAATTTACAAATTATCCAATGTGATTTTCAGTTACTGACAAGAAAAGATCTTTTAAGACAGATATGA
>CM053505.1:28252542-28342542 GCA_028627145.1 Eidolon dupreanum | reverse complement strand
TCCCATTAGCTTTCACCCATCTTAAATTTATTTCTCATTTCCCCTATCTTAAATTTAAAACAAAAAACAACTCTTAATCCCAATTTCTCCTTTAGCTGTTTCTTTCCTTCCCTTTTATGTCATGGTCTATGGGAATGACAACCCTGGCATTGTGCAATGTGTAGCCCACATGACTGACTATAAGTATCTGTGCTGAAATTGTCCACACTTATTTCCAAATTTTCTCCTTCCATTTTACGGTAACTCCAACTACAATTAAGCCTTTACCCCCATCAAACCACTGAAATCGCTCTTATCCAAATGTCAGCAAATCTTTTCTATAATGGATCAGATAGAAAATCTTTCAGGCTTTGTGCACCACACAGTCTCTGTTATAAATTTTTTTTCTTTTTTTAACAACTCTTTAAAAAAGCAAAAACCATTGGTTCAGGGTTGTGGGGTACATTTGGCCTACAGCCTGTAGTTTCCTGACCCCAGCAATGTCGCCAAATAGCTCAGATGGTCAATTTCCACTCCTCACCTTACTTGACCTATGTACCTATGTGCATTATTTGATTTACACATTGATCACACTCTCCTCTCCTTGAAAGACTTTCTTCACTTGGTTTCCAGGGAATTATTCACATTCTTCTGGATCTCGCATCACCCAGTAGATCATTCCTACTCTATTTAGTCTTCTTTGCTAGTTCAATTTCCTGACCTACTGCACTAGAATGTCCCAAGGCTCAGTCTTGCTTTCTCTTATTTTCTCAATCCACTCTCACTCACACCCCCTTGGTGATCTCATCTAGTCTCATCCATCCTTCTAGATGGTCAGACTAACCTGGACTCCTCTTTCTCACTCCCCATTCCATCACCTAATCCTGTTGGTTCTATCTTCCAAATACAGCTGACCCTTGAACAACACAGGTTTGAACTATACAGGTCCTCTTACACACAAATTTTTAAAAATACTGTAAATGTATTTTCTCTTCCTTATGATAATCTTAATAACGTTTTCTTTTCCCTAGCTTATACTTTATTATAAGAATATAGTATATAATATATATAACATACAAATGTATTAATCAACTGTTATCAGTAAGACTTCTGGTTAGCAGTAGGCTATTAGTAGTTAAAACTTTGGAGGAGTCAAAGGTTATAGGTGAATTTTTGACTCGGGGGGGGGGGGAGGTTAGCAGCCCTAACCCCCGCATTGTTCAAGGGTCAACTGTAGAAACAAAAGATGACCAGCTCTACCACTGCCAATCTGGGTCAAGCCACCACCATCTCTCTTCACCTGAATTATATAGCTTAATATTCAAACTGTTCACATCATTTCTACTTTTGCCTCCTCTAATCTATCCAGAGTACCAGAGAGGAGCTAGATAAAAACTAAGATCACATCACTCATCCAACTCAAAATCCCTCTATTGCTTTCCATTTAACTCAGAATAAAATCCAACATCCTTACAATGGCCTACAAAGCTGAACATGATTTAACTAGCATGTTTCCAGGTGGACCACATCTACTTCTCTTCTCACCTTTTGTTAGCTGCTCAGCCAGGCTCAGCAATTCCTTACCACCTTGATTTTCCTCAAATATACAAAACACATTCTTGCCTTAGGGCCTACTGCTTCTTGCTGCCCCCCAGACCTGGACCACTCTTATCACACATAGCTTCAAAGCTCACTTCTCTAACTCTTTCAGGTCTTTATTCAAATGTCACCTTCCAGTGAAGCCTTCCCTGACTTTCCTATTATAACTGTAAATCCTCTATCACCAATCTCTAGTATTTTCCAGGTTCCTTTTCTAATATATTTTTCCATGGAACTAATCATATCATTACCTAATATTCTTATATGTAATGCTTATTTATTGTCTGTTTACCTACATGAATTAAGACATTTTTGCGTTTTCTTTGCTAAGTTATCCCCAGAACCTCGAATAGGACATGGACATAGTAGATATTCAATATTTCTTTAAGAATGAATAAAACTACTAATGACACTAGAAAACTACTTCAAGGTTAAACTTAAGTCTTAGAAAAGGAATTTATCTCAATTATATCAATAACATAAGGCTAACCAGCAATAAGTTAAATATTTCTTATAGTAGACCAATAAAAGTACAAGTAATTTGGCAATATGTATTGGCAACGTTTTTTTAAAATGCTTACTCTTTGATCCACTTTGAAGCACCTGCTCAATGGAAATAATCCAAAATATAGGAAAAACTATGTTCATAAATAATCAGAAGTAAAAACTCGGAAATTAAATGTTTAACATGACCTACTGAGTTAAATATGGCACATATCCAAGATTAAAATAATGTTCATGAAATCCACTATTGTTTTGAAAACTTTTACTGGTTCTACTTTACCTTTAAGACAAATTAGGCAATCTTCACCTCGTTCAGCCTATTTCACCCTCCCCTGTTAATCTACATTTATATATGCTCATAATCTATACTATAGGCACACTTTGCCAGCCCTCTCCTCTCCCAAATTCTCTAATTTCTGAATTCTGTAAAATCTTGGTTATGTGCCCTCCTAGGTACTCTATAGCACTTATCCACAAAAGTCACACTTTAAAGTAATTTACAATAACTGCTTCTTTAACAATTTTTTTCTCCTACTAAAGTGGCTACCTACCATGTAGCTTGGCACCTGATTTTAAGCAGGCAAATACATGGAGAAACGAACTAGGCTACATTACAGAAATGTTTACAATGCTATTGTAAATAAACAGTGGGTTTTGGGGTATTACGTGATCTATTTTTCCTTTAGAACTTTCCAAGATTATCTGTGTATAAATTTTATGATGGAAAAGAAAATATACTCATATATACACATACGAATCACAATATAGTAACAGCACTGTAGTACTATAAGATGCTTACAAAACCAGTTCCTCGAACTTTTATTTCATCTTCTCTTAAAATGCATAAAACCAAATAAAGACAACTATTATGTGAGACGCTGACAGGGCAGGTAGTCCTTCTATTACCTGAGTGGAGTTAGTCAGTTGGTTTTTCCACGGCTCCTCTGCGCTGCTGGTCAGGTTTGTGCGGTTATGAGGTAGAGTGAGTGCGTTTCGCTGCAGGTAAGGCACGTTTCCATTACTTCCACTTCTTGTTATATGATTATTGCCTATCAAAATAGTGTCTGTACTTCCCAGCGTTCTTGATGTGCTACCGGAAACCTGGCCTGCAGAAAAGGGTCCATTGGCCAAAGGCTGCCCAGGGCAGGCAGGGCGGAATCCAGGCTGAGAGACGCTAGGCACTCTGGTCAGAGCAAGCTGTGGCTGCTGGCCAGAGACTGAGTTTGTAGGCAGTGATGAGTCAGCTGTTGGCCCATTAGGAATTCCAGTAGATCGTACCTGTGCAACTCCTGTTTGTCTCATCTGTTGAAAACAAATGAAAAATAAATGCTGCTTGTGTGGCCCATAGAAGAAAAGAATGAGAATATGAAAGTGTATAACCAAGTAATCTCTGATTTTACCTAACATTTAATTTCTCTAGGTTGAAAAATACACAACTTAAAAACTATAAATTGTAATTGTACATATTTAGATTAGCTTCCTTAGAAAAGTAGAAATCTGCTTCATTTTTTAAAAATATCCCTTTAGTAATGACAAAAGGAAGTAGCTGAATATTATGGAAAGTGACTGGAATTTATGTCTTTTTGCCAGTCACAAAATAAGGGACCTCAAAATTTCATTCTATTACATTTATATTCTAGATCCTCCAAATTAAACAAATACTAAAGAACCCCACCTCTGTTTAGAATAGCCTGTTTAATATTAAATAATACAAATGAACCTTTAAAATACATACAAAATAGCTTATAAATAATCAAATATCAAGTCTTGTGTTCAAATTAAATTTGTAGCTATTTTGTTCCTAAAAGTCTCTGTCCATTATTAGTTTTTCAAGAAGCACAGATTATTAACTTCTACAAATACTGAGAGAAAGCAGAAGTGGGCATGAATATGTTCTAAAATGATGTTCCAGTCAATAAAAAATACTCAAAATGCTAACAAATTGTAGGGGAAATAAACTCTATACACACTTGGTGTTGCTGCATTAAGACAAACTGACTTTCCAGCTGTTCCAGCATCAGTTTCTGTGCTGGATTTAAATTATTTCTATTTGCACGAAGCTGTTCCAAGTGCTAGAAGAAGAAGAAAAGAAGAAAAAAAGAATATAGTCAAAGACATATCTAAGAATCAAGCTCAAGCTCACTATTTTAAGCAATCTTTCCCTGAAATGACTAGATAAACTCAGAATCACTCTCTAATCAAGAAACTGATTTCTGACCAATAGGAATCAACCCCAAGATGAAGTCCTTTAAGAAGTTTCAGACAGCTAAGAAATAAACATTCAAACAAAACAAACAAAAAAAAACCCTCACAGATACAGAGGATAGATTGGTGGTTACCAGAGGGAAAGGGGGTTAGGGGTCAAAATGGGTGAAAAGAGTTAATGGTGAAAGATGGTAACTAGACTTTTATCGGTGATCACCATTGCAGTGCATACACATGTCAAATTACACTGTTGTACACCTGAAACATGTTATACACCAATTTTACCTCGATTTAAAAAAGTGATAAATAAATAAATATTCGACTGAAGGTTTACTGCAATGTGACCTTTGAGATAAATGGGCATGAAATTTTACTCATTAATACAGTATTTTTCAGCATTCAAACAGAGAGCTCTTTAAGCTTAAAAATGTATCGTGACAAGTACACTCAAAGCAGTACTGTTGGAATAGGAAAAGTATGAAGACAACTTGATTGCCCAAAACTACTGATCTGCTTCAATAAAGCTGTGACATCTACATAAAGAAATATGCCACAGCCATAAAAAAAACAAGGAAGCTCTTTATATACTGACATGAAATGGTCTGTGAAAGAGATTATTAACAATATATAAAGCATTCTACTATTTGTATAGCAAAGGAAAAAAATAATATATGAGAGAAGAGGGAGATATATTTCCTTGAACATGCACATTATCTCTGGAAAGATTAACTACTAACACTGGTTGTTTGTTAGGAGGGCAACTGAGTGGATAGTGCCAGAAGTTGGAAAGAGACTTTACTGTATATACTGTATATTCATACTGATGCAGTCTGAACCATGTGAATGAATATACTATCTGCTTAAAAATAAATTAAAAAATAAGAATGAATTACCTCTATTAACCTGGTAAATGTGGGTTCATTTTACTTATGTGCCTATTGAGTTTATTGCTATTCAACTTTAAGAATACTTTTAAAAGTTAAAGCTTACTGCCTCTACTCTTTTTTAATAGAAAAAAACTATCTGTCAAAAACATATCTTACATACCTGTAATTTCTGTGGTGTCAAACACCATGAATGAGTTTGTTGCTGTACTGGAGGATGTGACACTGCATGGCCACTACTCCAATTATCAGAAGTATTCTGAGAAAAATTGATAAAAAAATAATTAAAGAATATTTGGTGAAATGCACAGAGTTAACAATAATGATTAATGGAGGCCAAATTACTATGATTGGAATATTTACATATAAAAGATATTATGACATTAACTTTTTAAAAAAATTTACATGCATAAATATGGAAAATTATAAATTTTTACAATTTTGATTCTTTAATAAGCCACCCAAAAAGGCCCACCCCTAAACTACAGCCCAAATGGCTAGCCTAAATATCACACTGTCCACTAGATTCAACATTTAATTTATTTCAATGTCAGGAGAAAGTGACGATGAAAAGTGTTTTTGAGATCTGAACAGCAGGGTGATGAATAAAAAATGATTTGATGAATGCAAATTTATCCCTACTTTATATATTTAATATGGTACTAAGAATTTGGAATGGAAAAACTCAACCTTTTCACTCTCTGATGTCCACAGATTTAAAATAAAGGACAGGAGATGTTCAAACTGCACAAGTTCAGAGCAGTTGAAGTTTCTTTTTTGACAGGATTTTCTATTTCTCTAAAATATATACCTTTGTTGGACTAGATGTTCTTTTCCTCTTGGCAGGACTGGACAGGTCATCTACTTGGCTAGAAGGAATCATGTGTAGTGGCAAGGATTGCTGTGAAATTGGTGTTTGACTGAGGCCTAATACAGGTTCAGTATTTGGATGATGAGGTTTACATGCCTAAGAATCACAGAAGGAAGACAAAAATAGGGTTCTATATATTCTTAATTCATTCCTTCACATTATAAAAACTTTAAAAGCTGCATACTTTTCAAAGCTATGTGGACATCGCTGATTGCAATTATTAAAAATCAAAATAAAATTGAATCATCAATGGAGGAATGTGTACCTTCCTTTAAAATACTTCCTTCAAAAATTAAACAAACCATTGCAGCATTATTTTAAGAAATCTTCAAAATCATGAAAATGCACAAAGGTTCTAAATGGCACCCCAAAATTTCTTCCCATATCAGAGGGAGTTTTATTTTGATCTAGATTCCCTTTGCAATTAAATCAAAAGGCTTTTCATTAATAAAAGCCTCCTGTGTTTAGTAAAATATACTTGACCACTACAGATTGAAAAGAACCCTTAAAGCTGGGCACCTGCAGAACATAACCCAACTTCTCACCTGCTGTGCTGTGTTCATGGCACCCTGCCTGGAGGTAAGCTCTGCGGGGATTGGTAGGCTCCATGCCTCCTCAATACTAGGAAGTAATTTAGTTTTATTCTGTAGACTACCTTGTGGAAGGTTACACAACTGAGCCTAGGAAAAATTATGTAAAAAGCAAATTTAACACAAGCCTACTTGAGTAAGAGCAAGTCCACTAATTCTTCCTAAATGCTATAACTAATTGTTTTTAAAAGAAAATAGATTCTTAATTTGGGGTTTCAGAAAGATACTGAGTATAAAGAGGGTAACCAGAATATAAACCTTTGTGAGAATTAAAACAAAGCGGAGCTCTGTTTTAAAGAGTTCTCATTGCTGTCTTCTCATGAAACTCTAAGCAAGAGTGAAAGACAGTGTTTGTGTTCTTTCCTCTAAAATGCTATGACAACTTAAAAATGTAGACAGTACATAGAAAGAATTATGTAAATTAATATGCATCAACAGAGTAAATGTGCAAAAGAGCATCTTTTAAAATACTGTATATCTTACTTAAAATGAAAAAATAATATTACAAGCTATGGTATGTTTACAAAATATGGAAACAAATTATAGACATCAAAACACAACTAGACAAACTTTCCAACCACCCTCCTCCTGCCTGTCATGGGGAAACATGCCTTTAAAAAAACTGCTATTTAAAAAATTTACCTGTAAATATTTAATGCGTGCTGAAAGTGCAGAGGTATTACTACAACTTTTGCTTCGGGTTGCATTTAAGTAGCATTTAATGGCATCCTGAGGCTGGTTACAGGATTCGTAGAGTGTGCCTAGGTCCATCCAGGCTGCAGCATGGCCATGGTCCAATTGTACAGCACAAATATAGGCCTGTAAAGCATCCATAGGCTGATTTTGCTGCTGATATAGCACACTGGAAAGAGAAATTAAGAAAAAACAAGTTGACAAAGAACAGCTTGGCTTCACAACATGATATAAACTGCAAAGTACATTATATGTGATGCAACTATCTTTGTGTATCAATTATAATGCCATTATTTTTATACAAAGTCTTACCCTATTGAACACCATGTATCTGCACTTGCTTCTGATTTATCAATAGACTGCCTGTAAGATATAAAGGCATCCTGAACTTTCCCAATACTTGAATAGCACCTGAGAGGGAAGGGAAAAATCAAGAAACTACCATTAATACTGATTAATTTGCTGAAAGGATGAAGTATATGTCAAAGCAAATGAAAATAACCTAAAAAGCTAAAATACTTATGCCAATATGTACATATAATTATAATGTATATTATAATTAACCCTTCAATAAACTATATTATAGTCTATCTTATAGGTACTAAAGCATGGTACATTAATGAACACTATTAAAATAATTAAAGGTCATATCATTTCAGTATTTATAATACTGAGAGTTGAACAAACACACACACACACACACACTCATATAACTTGATCTTTGGTTTTCTATTTGGTAAGAATATAAAGTTAAAAATCAAGAAAAACTTTCTATGTTGGTAAGACTTGTTGAATCAAATTTCAATTCTCCTTTCTTAAATAACGAGAGCAATAATTCTTTAATTCGTAAAAAATACAAATATCAGACAGTTAATATTAAGCTACCTATCAAGAATAGTAAGAGTGGCAAGGTATGATTACAATTTCAAGGACCTAACTTTTTTTTAATGCAGGTATACCTAAATGGATACACAGAAGAGCAGCTGCAATTATAAATATAAAAACTGACTTCTTTCTTAGTGCTTGGCACTACAGAAAAAAGAAAAAAAAAAAAAGGAAAGGAAAAGAAAACCCAGTCCATCTTCATGGAGCTTACAATTTAGTTAAGGATTGAAGAAACATTATAAATGTCACAATGCCATATTAAATGGCTAGCATAGATAATAACTGGTCTGAGATATGTGGGGTAGGAGATACCACAATACACACTACATGATTTTGGAAAGGCAAGAAAAGGAAGGGTTAAGAGTAAGAGATTTGAATATGTGTACATGCATATTATATTGTTAAGAACAGTGATTCCCAATTATTAGCCAGTTTACGGCAATGTGGCCAAGCAAACAAAATGGAAAAATAACATATACATACACATATACATAAGTTTTCCACTAAACTAATTAATATTTGTGCTGTTATTGACTTCTTTCAAAATATTATTGGCGAATAAACAGCAAAAAAAAAAATTTTTAATCTTTACTTGCCCAATTACCGTGTTTTTATCCTCATAACTATTCTTTGAAATTTTACTAATTAATGTAATCCAAAAGTCTGGGAACCACTGGTTCAGGCGGAGAAGATGACAGAAGGCATTTCAAAATGTTGTTTGGACAGTATGAGCAAAACTAAATGTATATAAGTTAACACAGATACAAAGAGTAGAGAGTTTTAAATCCTGCCCAAGAATACCCTCATGTTTGTTCTTCCAACAAGGAGAATAACGTGATAAAAGGACTTTACAGGAATATTAAGCTGCTAACAACAGACTGGGTTAAAGTAATGGAAGTGGCACACACACAGATGGAAGAGACCATAAACCAAAGGCTAATAAAAACTTTGTGATAGATTGATTAGATATTCATGGGGGGTGGGGGGGACATAGTGTTATAACTTAATTTTAAGCCTGATTAAATGGAGAGAAACAATGGTGAATTTTCACTGGCAAAAATAAAAGGAGAAGGAACCGGTTTGGGGAAGAATATGATGAATGAGATTTGAAATATGCTGATTTGACATGAAGTGAGGGCATTAAAATGGGTAATGTTACATAAAGAATAGGTGATGTGGTCCTGGAGTTTAATACCTTTGAGTGTTGAAATCTAGATTTGGAATTCATCCACGTGGAAGAAAGGGTATAAGAACATAGGACACCTACAAGGGAGAGGTAAAAATAAGCCTAAAGAATCACTGATCTTGTCGATTGGGCAATTTAAGAAATGTCAGTGATGGAGACAGAGAAGGCAGTGTCAGAGAATGTCTGCAAACTGTTTTATGAGGTGAGTATAAAGAAGAGATCATTAACAATGCCAAATATGGACAGACACCACAAAGGGAATGCTTAAAAGAGAGAACACATGCTGTTTATTGTTGTTGTTATATCAAAGCAAAATCTCAAATTTATAGACAAATTTGTCTAACTACTGGGAGGAATAAGCAGTAATTCCCCAAACCAATGTTTTCACATTCCAGTGCTACCAAGTGAAAAGCAGGAAACCAAGGTGCCCAAACACAGATGTCAGTTGAACTCCCAACTACTTTTCCTCTAATAAAACTTAACTAGGTTCCCCTGAGACAGGTTTGTGTAATTGAAAAAGCACTGGGTGAACCTCGGATCTAGTCCTTGCTCTGGTTAGTTAACTGTGTTACTGTGACCTTGGACAAAACATTTCACTCCTCTGAACTCACTTTCTACATCTGTAAAATGACAGGGTTTACAGGGTGAACTAGGTGACCTACCTAGTTGCTCCCAGCTCTAACATTCTATAGTTCTGTGATAACACAGTCAATGATTGGTGCTAGTATAACAGCATTACCACATTACATACACTTTCATTATGATATACATATGCCAAATGGCGACCAAATTAAATCTTCAACACAGACCTGAATGCAGAGGTAAGTAATAATAAGATTCAGAAATATTAGGGCCAACAAATCTCATTCTTGCTTAATGATGTCTTCCTTCAGAGCTTTAATAACTTCAAAAATACAGTTTATGAAACTTTTTTCACACACACAAAAAAACACATTAGAAGCATCACATTAAAAGGTAGTGACAGAGGATAAATAAAAGGAAACACCAAAAGAAATCTAAAACAGTTCTCAAATTATATTATTACAGATAAAAAATAAAGAACGTCTAGCATGATAATCTAAATCCCAAAACAAGTTAAATTCTGGTAATTATCCATTATTTGAGAAGTCAGTAAAGTATGTTATATATTTGGAAAATTTTATCCAAAAAGATTCAAATAAAAAAAGCATCTCAATGGTTTAAAAATACAAAATCAGTTAACTGAAAAAAAAAATCTCCAGTGGAATACTGCTGAGCTGAAAATTACAACATTACTAAAATAGCAATTTTATATACTTCATTATATGATAATTTTTTATGCTTAGAATTAAAAAAAAGCCTCATACTAAAAAGACATCCACAAGATTGTATTGTATTAAACTGCTCATCTTTACCTTAGATCAAAAGGAAAATACTTTTTGGTACACGTTCCTTTTAATTTATATTAAAAGAAAATATCATATACAAATGTTGACACTAGAGGCAATGAATGACTAAGCAATCCCTACTTCCGAGTATTAGACCTCTTTTCCAGTCACTGTATGAAGCCTCCCACTGTGCTAGCTCCAAATGCAAATGGTGTTTAATCAGTTCATTTACTGAATAGCCAGTTTGCTAAGCAAGATACAAAGATGGTATGATCCAGTCTCTGCTCCCGAATATCTTTAGTGAAAGAGAAAGGGGAAGTTTGAACTTTCAAGCTTTCTAATGAACAACCTAAATTAAACAATTTTACAAGACTGGGAACAAATAACACTTTGCTAAATGTAAAGGAAAAATAAAATCATACAGAAATGCTAACTTAATGTGATTATATGGCAAACTCACCCAAAGTATAATATTCCTAAAATTATACCTAAAATATATTTAAATTCTCAAAATATATTCTTAAAATATTCTTAAAACGAAAGAAAAATAGAATAATTTCAAAAGAACTCATATATAGAGTGGGAAGGTGCCTAACAGATAATCTAATCCAGGGCTTATCAACCTTGGCATTATTGTCATTTTGAGCCAGTTAATCTTTTTATTGTAGAGGGCTGTGCCACAAGATACCGGTAGCATTCCCCATAGTTGTGATGACCAAAATATCTCCTAAAATAATGAAATACCCTCTATGGGGCAAAATGTCCGCCCCCCAATTAAGAACCACTGATCTAATACAGTTCACTTATTTAATAGGCTAAAAAAAAATTAAAGCCTCAAAAGATTTAACTGTGCTATCCATGATTCATTCCACAAATAGTAGACTAGCCAAGAATTAAATTCAAGTCACTCAGTTCCACCATACCATAAAAGCTAAAACCAATTAGGAACTAAATACAATCTGATGATGATCAAAAAATACAATCTATCAGATATACATACATAAGATCTATTTCAGAGAATCACTAAGCACAATTCAGACATTCAAAGTACAGAGAAAAGTTTACAAACTTGCAGGAAACTATTTTCACTATTTTCATTACATGACACTTCTGCTTTCCAAAAAAAATCCCATAATGTATCCATTTTCTCACTGTAAGATTTCAAGAACTTTGATTAGACCTACTATTACTCAAGTATTTCCATTCTAAGGTATACATCATTAATCAAAATTATAAATAGGAAGATTTCCATTGGCTATTGGTAGTCACCAGGCAGAATGAGAAATTCTCTCTTCTGTTAAATAGATATGTAAAGAAAAATTAAAAATCAGAAGGCATTTAAATACTTGAATGAAGAATTACTATCTGATAAGACTTTTTAAAAACCAGCAATAATTCATATCAAATGAAAAACCTATAAGCAAAATGAGAAATGTCCTGGTGGACCAGATTATGCTGTGAGAAAACCACCAATCACTACATTAAGATTACTTTCACTTTTTAACTTCCAGAAATCTTTGCTATAATATATTTAAATGGAAAAATACACTGAACAGATTATAAATATAAACTAACATTTTAGATTATAATTCAAATCTTTTAGCTGAAATAAATAAAAGCAAAACTTAAGTGTCAGGTTAAGTCTCACCTTCCGAGAAAATACCAGGACTGGCCAGAATTAGGATCTGCTTCCAAGGACTTTTGGAGATACTGAATAGCATAGCTTTCCTTGGTGGCTTTATCTCCCAGGAGATCTACAGTGTGATGCATCCAACCTATAGTAAATGATTTAAAATATTTACCTAAATGATTTAATTGTTCTTCCATTTTTGAGAATACCAAACAGAAAACAAACAAGTAAAAACACTCTTTTTAGTCAAATTATTCATTTAGTTTGGTATACACACCAAACTACCAATTCTGGCCATAAGAAAGCTTGTTTCTCACAGAAAGGTACAAAGCTATGAAGAATTTTTACTCCAGAGAAATTAAGACAATTTTAACTAGTGACTTAACACAAACTATAGTTCCTAATTCTGCTATTTGAAAAAATTCCAAATTATGAAACAAAGAATATAAAGATGTTAAATTTAATTCACTGTTCCACATAAAAATTTATGTGCATTTTAAGAATCTTCAAGACAGTCTATTAACTCAATGTTTATTTCCAAGAAATAAATATAGGCTACATAATCGATGACAGTTCAGAGTAAAACACACACATATCCTACGTTATTGGCACCAACCACATATATTCACAACTTACATAAAATAAAAACTATAAAGCATTTGATACTTTAAAAAAATCCAAAGCTAAAAGAAAGTATATTCAAGTGATTCAAATAAGAATGATACAAAATGGGTACTACAAACGTTTTATAAATATACTGCACAATCCCACTTATATATGGAATCTACAAATACATAGGAACAGGGAATAGAATCTTGGTTACCAGGAAAAGGGAGGTGGGGGAAAGAGAGATGCTGATCAAAGGTTACAAAGCTGCAGTTATACAGGATGAATAAATCTAGAAAGCTACTTCAGAGCAGAATGATTATAATTAGTAATACTGTAATGTGTACTGAAAACTTGCTAGAAGATTTAAGGTGCTCCCACCACACACAAAAACAAACAGTAACTATGAGAGATGAATATATTGGTTAGCTTGACTGTAGTAATCATTTCGCTATGTACTGGGTACATTAAAAAAATGTTGTACACCTTAAAAAAATACAATTTTTATTATAGATGGATAGATGGATGGATGGATGGATGGATGGATGGATGGATGGATAGATAGATGAATGGATGGTTACATAAGCAATCAAAAGTTTGGATCATGGAATAGTGTATTCTAAGCCTTTAAGACACACAGAAATAATTTGGTTTAATTTGCCAGGGAATCCCATTTCAGTTGTGGGTCAATTCAAGTGCATAAAATCAACTCTGTTCTTTTTGTGTAGACTATAGTATATATAAGAAATAAGAATCCTTACTTTCTGACATTTTTTATAGTTGCTGTGCTCCAAAAGACAACTTTAAGGGAATTGAGTTACCATGTTTTATGGAAATATAAGTCAATCACATGTTTATTCATTTGTTCCTCCCTTATCTCTCCTGCAACCATTAAGAACAGAAACTAGAGCAGCAGGCTCTAAAAGGAGCTGCTTACCCAGCAGGGACAAGCAAGTAGAAAGGATTGATGTGCAGGCATAAATTAGACTCAATTAGGGGAAGTATTTTTCCTTTTGAAACCATGAAAAGTTTACATATACACTCTGAAACATAGTAAGCCAATACTAAAGAGGACAAGTGATTCAGACATAATTAAAACAAAAACTATTTCAATCATTTCTTAAATTTAAAAGGTGTATGTATTTTTGCTATTGATGTCTTCTTCACAGCAGCTAAAATGCATAAAAATTTAATTATAAATAATGTGGATAAAAAAACAGTTCATATTCAAATATTAGCTGAATGAGTAAGCTATCTATTCTAAAGGTATTACTTTGTTCTTTTTACTTAAGAATTAACACAAAAACTTTATTGTACCAATAAACTTGTTTTCACTTAAAGATATAAATTCACACTATTCAAATCCTGTATATAAATCATTAAAAACAAATACTTAAATACTTCTACAATTTTTAAAAATATGGATAACTCAAGTAAAATTCTAACCAAAGACTAAATTAAAAACAAAACTAAAAACAAAAGTTTTATATGAAGGCAATGTGTTTATTTTGTATAATCACACAATATACAATAATATCATGAAGGTAAGTGACAAAATCTAACCTTAAATGATCTAAAGATTAAATAGTCACATTCATATTCTTATGTTGATTAAAAATTAAGAATACATTAGTTGCCTAAATCAAAAGCAAGTGAACAAAAGCTGAAAATAAAACAATAAGCCCAAATACCAAATACAGACAAGAAACTTGACACAATAACTAAGCAACAAAATTAAATGTTAGAGAACTCCATTACTATCCTCTTGGTGATAGTGACACATTATATCCAAATGGCCACATTCCTTCATCTTTAACATTATAATAGAATTGCATGTGTACAGAAATAACAGTGTTAGATAGTCCACAATTTTTAAATAAAATGTTTTAGTTAATATTGATAAAGCTATGAAAGCAAGCTCACCAACCACAAAGTGACTTTAGACAAATCACTTAACTTCACTGAGTGTTAAGCATATCTGGTGTAAAGAAATTATTCAATATCCCTTGCCCATGGGTTAAGTACTAGAGAATAATTTTGAGAATTTAAAAGGAATAGCTACACTAAAGAATTATAATGAGATGGATTGTGAGATGGACAATGCTTGGCAAAAGGTGGAAATAGGTTGGGTTCAGATTAATTCTATCAACTCTGGGCAAAGGATGGAAAAGGAATAGGATACATAAGCCAAGTATTTGCCATCCCTGATATGTAAAAAACAAAAAGTACTTATAGTACACTAAAGGTTTACTATTACATACCTAACTGTTGTAAGACAGTTGCTTTTACTTGTGTAGAAAGGTTTTCTGTCTGCAAAAGTTGTTCATAAGCTTCCTTTGCAGAATGATACTTCCTCTAAAGATAATGAAAAAGATTTAAAGAAAAATAAAATTAAAGAAGCAGCTCATATATACTAACATTTATACAATACTGAAAATTTAAACATACTTTTTAAACGAACTGAAAGAAAAAGTGCCAATTCCATTACCAAATGTTCCTATAACACTAGACAGTTGTGGTTAATATACCATGCTTCAGAGTACCTAAAACCAGTAAAACATTCACTATAACAAAGCTGCACCAAAATATGACTTTTTAAGAATTCCCCAAATCTCAATCAGTTAAAAAGAAAATTGTCTCAACCTTTTCAATAGCATAAATAAATCAAACTTTATTTAGTAACACTGATGAAGCCAGAGAAGTATTCTACCTCCAAGTGTATGATCTGCCTAGAAATACCAAGTTCCTAAGCAACGTATTATTTAACAATAAAGGGCATGCTAAAAACGCTTTACAAAATTAAAGTGCAATAAGCAATTAAAAATCTAAGTTTAAAAAATATAGTTACTGGCATATAAAAAAATCTTATGAAAAAATTTATAATACATATGATTTTAAAGACACCAAATCTCCCATATAGTTACATCTAACAATGTTTGTACTATTTAACGTTCCACAGGCAAATCTCTAAATGAAACCATTTACCCAGTTCTCTCCCCAAAAGTACTAACATGACTGAAACCCATTATTACTACAGTTGTAAAGCTTAAGACAACTAAAATAAAAAAAAAGAAAGAAAGAAAAAAAAAAGAAAGAAGAAAAAGGAAAAGGAAAAGCCAACAAAGAAAAACCGTTAAAACATACTCAGCAGAACAATGAATTGATGTGGCTTTTATTCATGTCACCAATAATACACAGCTGCCTGAGCAAACAAAACTTTCGTCAAAAAACAGTACATATAGACACAATGCTAGATGTATAAACCTCAGGCAATTCACTTAAACTATGATTCAACATCCATAGGACAGAGGCAATGACTGATTTTTCTATCTAGAGTTCTTCTAAGGATCAAATAAGTAAAAAGCTATAGAAACAATTAAGAAGCTCTATGAATACAGTATGTCAGCCTGAAGAAGATTTGAAAGAAGTGTCCATTGAGATTAACAGCAGTTATTACATAAATGTTCGTTCATCAGCAAAATTAAGTCCCCATAAACCTTAATCTGGTGTGAAAAAGTCAATTAGACAGTTATTGAAGGATAGGGACCGAGTTACTCAACTCAATTCCTACAACTTATAAATATTTACTGAATACCTAGTATATAACAGGAACTGCTAGGACTACAGTTTAGTGAAGAACACAGATAGAAAAGCAAACAAAACCTATTATATCGTGTACAATAACATGATACTTCCTAAAGGAAGAAAGAACACAAGTAAAGTTTAGAGTACTAGCAAGCTGGGTAGAAAACAGAGAGACAATCAGACACAATTTCACAAAGATCTTCCTAAACCATGTTAAAGACTATAGACTGTAACTTAAGACAATGGAGTACCACTGAAATGAGTTAAAGCAATATGATTGGATTTATATTTTAGGAAGACCACTTTATGGAAGTACCTCAATAAATGCTAAAACATACTTCCAAAAGTATGGTTGAATACTGAAAAACATGAAGTTGAATTTCTAACTTATACCATATATAAAAAACTGGCAACTGCATTAAAGACCTAAATATAAAAGGTAAGAGTTCTGGTAAAGATGGCACAGTAGGTTAACGCGCGATGCTTGCCTCTTCTCACAACTACATCAAAATTACAACAAAACTACAGAATAACCATCATTTGGGGTTGTCTGAAGTCTAGCTGAACAAAAATCCTACAACTGGGGACATACAGAAGAAGGCCACCTCCAGACTGGTAAAAGGTACTGATACATGAAACAGGTTGGTCCCATGCCCATGTGTGACATTTTAAAATCAAGAGATATCTCAATTAAAAATCAGGAGATATCTTGGCTGCAGAGGGTCCACCAGAGAAGCAAGGGGTTCCAGCCCAACACAGGAATCCCCAGTCCAGGGTTCCAGTGCCAGAAACAGAAGTCCCCACAACTTCTCACTATGAAAACCAGGAGAGACTGGCTGAGTGAGACAGAGGTCAGCTGAAGTAGCACGTTTGCAAGCAGACTTACTTGCTGACAGACCCACTTGCTCTGAGTGAGATTATTAGACTGTAGCATATTTGCAGGTATAATTTCATGAGTAAACCCTCTTCCAGTAGGGCATGAGAGGTTTTGTTTTGTTTTGTTTAATTCACATCCCCACAGTATTTGAAATTACCCAACTTTCTTATGTTTGCCAAACAGCCTGTGGTGCCTCATGCTGCGAACTTTCCTAAAGTCTCTCTCTCAAGGTTCACAAACCCCAAACAAGCAGCATCTGGCCTTGGGTGCTCCATTCCTCTTGCTGAACAGCCCCAAACCTAGAACTAGTGGCAGCCAGCCTCAGTTCGAGGCTTGGCCTCTCGAGGCACTTAAGCCCAGCACTAGTGGCAGCCATTTGTGGATTGCTTGGTGACTCTTACCAGGTGGCCCAGGTAGGGCACAGATTACAGCTGAACTTGGCCTGCACAGCAGGGAGGCATTGGGGCTGGCAGTAGCCAGCTTCAAAAAGAACTGGAGCACCAGCCAGGACTGTATCAGAGGAAGACATATCCAAAGCGAAGACTCAGCAGCCACCAAAGCCCTGCTAAATCAAATCCTGCTCCATAGGGTCAGCCCCGGCACAACAGCTCCTTAACTATAGTCACTGGCCAGTCCTCACAACCAATCAGCCTGGGTCAATCGCTCCCATTGGCAGGTAAACAGCAACCAAAGTTCAACTACAACAGGAGGGCATATACAACCCATACACAGGAAACACTTGGAGCACCCGGCTCAGGTGACCAGGGAGAATGCACCACTGGATCCCACAGGACACCTACTACATAAGGCCACTCTATTAAGGCCGGGAGACATAGCAGCCATACCTAATACATAGTAACAGGTACAGGGAGGCATACAAAATGGGGAGACAAAGAAATATCCCAAATGAAAGAAAGAACAAAACAAAGCTCCAGAAAAAGAACTCAAATAAAATGGAGATAAACAATCTACCAGATGTAGAACTCAAAACACTGGTTATAAGGATGCTAAATGATCTCAGAACTTACAAAGAAATGGGAAATATAAAGATAGAAATCACAAAAAGGAACCAATCAGAAGTGAAGAATTCAATAACTGAAATGAATATATTAGAGGGAATCAACAGTACATTAGATGAAGCAGAGGATCAAATTAGCAATTTGGAAGATAAGGTAGCAGAAAACATCCAACCAAACAGTAAAAAGAAAAAAAGTTCAAGAAAATGAAGATAGTTTAAGGAGCCTCTGGGAAAATATCAAGTGTACCAATATTCACATCATAGGGGTACGAGAAGGAGAAGAGAGAGAGCCAAAAGCGAAGAAGCTATTTGAAGAAATAAAGCCTGAAAACTTCCCTAACCTGGTGAAGAAAATAGATATACAGACCCAGGAAGCGGAAAGCGACCCAAACAAGATGAACTCAAAAAGTCCCATACCAAGATACAACATAATTATAATGCCAAAGCTTAAAGACAGAGAATCTCAAAAGTAGCAAGAGAAAAGCAGTTACCTACCTACAAGGGAGCACTCATGAGACTACAGGCTGATTTGTTAACAGAAACTTTGCAGGCCAGAAGAGATTGGATGAAATATTCAAAGTGATGAAAAGGAAGGACCTACAATCAAGATTACTCTACCCAGTAAAGCTATAATTTAGAATTGAAGGACAGATAAAGAGGCTCCCAGACAAGAAAAAGCTAAAGGAGTTCAATACCACCAAACCAGTGTTACAGGAAATGTAAGAGGGACAGGGAAGGAGGATGTGAAGGTGAAAGGGAAGGGGGAGGGATCAAAAATATAATAAAATGGCAATAACTAAGTATCTTATCAATAATCACTTTAAATGTAAATGGATTAAGGGCTCCAATCAAAAGATAGGGTGGCTTAATGGATAAGAAAACAAGACTCATATACACTGCCTACAAGAGAGTTCAGATCAAAACACACACATAGACCAAAAGTAAAGGGATGGAAAAAGGTATTTCATGAAAATCGAAACAAACAAAAAAAGCTGAGGTACCAATACTTACACCAGACAAAATACACTTTAAAACAAAGGCGAAAACAAAGAAGAATCTGGTTATCCCACTTCTAAGTATTTATTTGAAGAAACTCAAAATTCTTCTTCAAAGGGTCATGTGAATCCTATGTTCAATGCAGTGCTATTTACAAGAGTCAAGATATGGAGGCAACATGCATGTCCACCAATGGATGAATGGATAAAGAGGTGGTATATATACACAATGGAATATGACTCAGTCATTAAGTAAATAAATTAATAAATAATAAAATCTTTACATCTGCAACAACATGGATGGCCCTAGAGGGTATTGTGCTGAGTGGAGTAAGTCAGAGAAAGATAAATGCCATATGATTTCACTTACATGTGGAATCTAAAGAAAATAAACAAAATAGAAACAAACTTAGAGGTACAGTGAACATTTTGATGGTTGCCAAATGGGAGGGGATTAGGGGGTGAAAAAGGGAAGGAATTATTAAGTACAAATTGCCAATTACAAAACAGTCATGAGGATGTAAAGTATAGCATAGGGAACATAGTCAAAATATTGTAATAACCATGTATGGTGTCAGATGAGTACTAGATTTATCAGGGTGATCACTTCATTAGTTATATAAATGTTGTATAAATCACCATGTTGTACACAAACTAATTATAAATGCCAACTGTAACTGAAAAATGAAAAATTTATTGTAAAAAAATAAAGAAAGGTAAAAGTATAAAGCTAAGAAAAGAAAATATAAGAGAGTATTTCCTTGAGATGGGAAAGAACTTGTTCGACATGGCCAAAACAGCACAAATCAGAAGGAAGAGTAAAGATCTGACTTGAAACACATAAGCAGAAAAATAGGCAATGGATATAAAAATTAATGAATAAAAGGTGAAAAATATGTGAAGAAGTGTGCATCTCTAGAAACTAGAAAATGCATGTTTAAATGAGTTACCACCACCTTCTGGCCATCAGATTGCCATAAGGAAGCTGGGTAATTTCAAGTACTACGGGAATGTAAGTTTAAAAAAAAACCTCTTGTGCCCTACTGGAAGAAGGTTTACTCATTAAATTATACCTGTAAATATGCTGCAATATAATGATCTCATCCTTGGGATATATATGTCAAAGAAACATTCCAATGAGTAATGATCTAAATAGTACTATTTGTAGTATCAGGGAGTTGGACACCCTAGGTCTATGTCACAGTAGGTGAGTGGAAACAAAATATGATAGATGCTTACAGTTGAACATTTAAGTAACAATTATAAATCATATATAAAAAGCAACATGAGTGTATCTTTACAGATGTTTGGTAAAGTTTTGCCTCTGTTAATGTTGGAGTACCATTCCACAGACAGCTTTAATATTTGATTAAAATATTAAAAAAGTAAAAAATCAGAAAACACTGGAAACCAAAATCAGACTAAACCAGAGAAGTTAACACTCAGAAGAAAGGAATGGCACTAGATAAATAATCCCCTTTTCCTAGGATTCTCACCTGAAGGCAGGCCCCAACCAGTGCCTGGCTGGTTAGAACTCAAATAGAAATCAGCCATCTTACCAGCTTGAAGAATCAGAGGACAGAGTTTGAATCTATCACAAGAGCTGGACGTGAGGGGAGAAATTCCAGGAAGGAGAGAGTCAGACAGAGTGAACACCAAATTCTACAGTTAAACTCTACCCAAATCTCTAGTTGACCAATGAACAATACATAAACATAACAGATGCCAGGCAGCCTAAAGAACTAAAGAGAAAATGCCTCTGCTGCCTACCACAGGGGTGACAAATTTTAAAGTGTTACTTGAGCAAAGTTAATTGGCTAATAAAACAAAAATATCAATCTTCAAAAAAATATTACAAAGTCACTCTCCATGTATTATTCATGGTATCCAAGATAAAATTACCAGTTATAAAGAATCAGAAAATTTTACCCATGTCCAAAGGAAAAGGATATTAATGAAAATCAACCGCAAAATGACTCAGATGTTGAAATTTGCAAATAATTTTAAAGCAGCTATTTTAACAATGTTCACAGAGAAAAAGAAAAACATCATAATGAATAGACAAGAAATCAGAGCATTGAGAGAAAGAAAAAAGGAAATTCAAGAACTGAAAAAAAAAAACGATCTGAAAATTTTTTTAAAAATTACTAAATGGACTAAATAGGAGACTGGAGATTTAAAATAAATCAAGGAATTTGAAAATAAGTTAAAAAAGAAGTATCCAAACTAAAGCAAAAAATAGATGAAAGTATTTTTAAAAAGCCATCTAAGATGTATGAGACAATAACAGATATTCTACCATACGTGTAATTGTAGTCCAAGATGAGAGAAAGAATGTGGCAAAATAAATACTGACAATGTGACTGAGAACTTTCCAGAACTGATGAATGGCATCGAATCTCAAAAAAATAAATAAATAAAAATAAGACGTATAAATGAAAAGGAAAACCCAATCCCTGGGTACATAAGAATCAAATTTTTAAAAACCAAATGTAAAGAAAAGAAACTTGAAAGCAGACAGAGAAAAACGAAGAAATACACAGGATACAAGAATGATAGCCAACTTTATGCAACCATATCAGAAATCATATTAATTATAAATGAACTAGACATTCGAAACAAACAACATAAAACTGACTGCCAGAATAAATTTACAGAAGTGAGAGCCAAAAGTATAGTATTTGCAAGAGATGTACTTTAAATATAAAGACAGGAGGAGGTTGAAGTAAAAGGATGAAGAAAGATACAATGCAAAGGATAAGCCTTAGAAAGCTGAAATGACTAGATTCAGATAAGATTAAGTAGGCTTCAAGGCAAAGAGTATTACCAGAGAAAAAGAGAAATATTTAACAATTATAAAAGACTAATATATCAGGATGGCGTAACAATAACAGGACTTCAAAATACATGAGAGAAGACTGGTAGCATTTACATCGATAAAATGCTATTAACTAATCTACAAAATTTATTCTGGTTTCACCATTTTTCTCACTAATGTGTTTTTTCTGGGCTAAAATCTAACCGATGATCCAACTGTGTCCAGGTAGCCTGTCGCCTTACTTTCCTCCAATCTCGGACAGATCTTCAGTCTTTGATTTAGAGACAATTATAAAAAGTACTAGCTAGTTATCTTGAAAAATGCTTCCTTGAAATTAAGTATCTCGTGGAGAGATATTTGTCACATTCCTAATATATTAATTGAAATTCTACGTATCACTATTTTCCCCATTTATTCAATTAATCATTTGTATCAGTATAAACTAATACATTTTATTCTATACCTTATATTTCATTATAATCATTTGCTTTTAAAGTTGTATCACATTTGATGACTGGAAATCCCATCTCAAGTTGGCTCCTGTATCCTTTCCACATGCCCCCATCTTTTGTTGAGTACTTCCTTACTTTTTGGCACCACAAACTATTCCAGAGCTCATCCTGTAGTATCCTTGCCTAAGTCATGGCCTTTCCTACTTCTTCCCAAGAATTTCTAGTTCTTTTTTTGAAGAATGGTATTTATAAACAAAGATCTGGGTGGTGTTCACTGCTACTGAGGTGAGTCACTGATTCTAGGCCCTCCAGCAAAGAGAGGTAGGAAATATATTTATGTATGTGTATGTGTGCACGTGTACGCGTACATGCATGCACACACACACACACACACACCCTCATTCTTTTCTACAGCTACATGGCACTGCATCACCAAATGTTCCCCACAGTTTATATAATCATTCTCCTATATACAACATTTAGATTAATTCCAATATTTTGCAATAACTAATAATGTCCCAATAGATATCCTTGTGCCTATATATTTTCACATTTTTTCAGGTATATTTTCAAGGTATATTCCTAGATGTGGGATTGTTGAGTCAAAAGGTAAGCGCATATAGTTTCGTTACATTACTGCCAAATTCTGGCCCAGATTGGTTGTACCAGTATGCATTATCACAATGCATGAGAGTAACTGTTTCCCCTCCATAGTGACTTATAATTTTCACCAAGGAGATAGGTAAGAAATTATATTCAGTGTTGCTTAAATTTGCATTTCACTAAATCACAGTTCGAATACTTTTCCATTTGTATAAGGGCCATTTTTATATCTTTTTTTGTCAAGTGTCTTGTTCATGCTGTTTTTCCTATTGGGTTTCTGTATCTTCGTCCCTCAAATGTTAAGTTTGCTACAAATTAGTGATATTAGTTCTTTGTGGTATGTGCCGCAAATATTTTCTCCCAGGTTCATAGGTGTCCTCTGAATACATTGGTATATTTTTGCCATTTAGAAATTATTTTTATATTATTTGAACTGACTGGGCATTATTATTGCCTCTGAATTTAGAGCCATTGTTAGAAAGCCTTTTCCTACATCAACACTAAAGAGGAATTCATGTTTTCTTCTAGTACTTGTACAATATCAATTTTTACATTTTGACTCTAATTCATTTATAGTTTATTCTTGCAAATGGTTATGGGTCTAATTTTACCTTTTTCTAAATGCTACCTACTTGTCCCAGAACTATTTATGAATAAATCCACCATAGCCCCAGGAATATAAGATTATTACTTTTATTATATACTCAATTTCTCTATGTACTTAGATCTACTCCTACATACTACTGGCCTTTCCATGATACTCTATTAGACTATTTAACTTATTCACATGCCAGTACCATACTTTTAATTATATAGGCATTATTGTATATTTCAGTATCTAGTAGAATTAGTATAAGCCATACAATTTGACCAGCAGTATTATCCTGGCTAGTCTAGCATGTTTTCCCATTTGAACTTATTTAACTCTTTTGAAAAGATTGTTAGCATTTTTTATTTATGTTGTGTTGCATTTACTAATTAACTTAGGGAGAAATAACATCCTTATATTGTTGCATAGTATCTTTTTAGTTTATTGTGAGATATTTAATTACTTTGGTGACACTAAAAAATAGAAATTTTCTACTACTATGCTCTTTATTGTTGTTAGAGGCTATTAATTCATGAATGCTAGGTTGTGTCTCTAATTGATTTTTCTTGTCTAACTGCACAAGATAACACTTATAGTACAATAACAAAGGGTAATGGAGATAGTGGACATCTTTGCATTGGTCCTGATTTTTCTGAAAATGTCCCTAGTCTTTTCCATAAAGACAGTAACTGAGTAAGCAGAGTGAGAGACGTCCCTAGATCTCTCCCCATGAAACAATAAGCTGAACATCTAAAACTCAACAAAAAATACCCAAACCTCACACCATCATGTCTGAGTGTGAGATCTGTGCTTAAGAGCTACCAAAGGTCAGAATCCTGGGTGTCGGGTGGTGGACTGGGAGAAAAAATGAAGCTGTCTCTCGCAGCCACAGCTCCCAGGAGGAGGAGGGGGAGGAGAGAAGGTGCAGCGGGTTCCCTGAATAGCCCTGTCTAGGAGAGCTGTGAGTTACATGAGGCCAGTGGCAGTACCCAGGCATCAGGGCAGAAAGCAGAGAAGTGGGGGCAGGGGGAAGTGGGGACAGCAGAGAAACAACAGTTTATTTTTATCAGCAACAGTTATGAAACATAAGGATGAGCCGCAGCCTCCATCTCCCAACCCACAGGGACCCTTTCCCCATACCCTCCAACACCGAACATTGCAGAGCCCCAGGAGAATAAAAGGAAATGCTACCAAAACTGTCGCTAAAACTGACAGGGACTGAGACTGAGGGTAGTGAGCGAGATTAAACATCTATAAGAAAGAAAAAAGGCATTATTAAGGCCTAATATAAAGAAGGGATCCAAGAAGCTTAGATGCTATCTACACGAAACTAAAATAAAAACGCCTTCTTTGCAACAGGCTAAAGAAAAACCTTTATATAATAAATATTCTTTCTGGGGTGGGGTGGGGTGAGAAGGAAAGCAGAATACACTTCCATTAATATCCAGGGGAAGCAACAGTCCATTAAACACTATGATCAACCAAGGTGACAAGGCAGCTCAGAAAGAGGAAAAAATCTCCAGAAGAAAAGCTTAAAGACATAGAAATAAGTGACTTAAAGGACAGAGAATTCAGGATGGTACTTCTAAAAAACTCCAAGAAATTCAAAACAATTCATATCAACAATTTCAGGAATGAAAAAAAAAAAAACTAGATGAGCAGAATGAGTTCTTTAGCAAAGAGATTGAAACCCTAAATAAAATAAAATTAATTAAATAAATAAAACTGATAGATATGAAGAACACACTTAAAGAGATGAAGAATGAAATAAAAAGCTTGGGAAATGGAGTCAACCAAATGGAGGAAAGGATCAGTGATACTGAAGACAAATCTAGAAAGAAATCAGAAGGAAAAAGAGAGAAACTGAAGAATGAAAAAGAATGAAAGAGAAATACAAGAACTACCTGATACCATCAGGAAAGGATAATGAGCATTATCAAAAGCAAGGAAAAGGAACAGCGATTAGAAAGCATTTTCAGACAAATAGTTGAGAATTTCCCAAATATAAGGAATGAACAGGAGCTTGTATTCAAGAAGTCAACAGAACACCCAATTATCTTAACCCAAAAAGGCCTTCACCAAGACACACTATATTAAAACTATCAAAAATCAACGACAAAGAAAGAATTCTCAGGGAAGCCAGGGAAAAGAAGACAGTAACCTATAAAGTAAAACCCACTGGATTATTGTCGGATTTTTCAGCATAAACCTTACAAGCCAGAAAGGAGTGGAGTAAAAAATTTAAACTAATAAATGAAAGGAACTACCAGCCAGGAATAATGTATCCAGGAAAGCTCTCCTTTAGATATGAAGGAGAAATTAAGAACTTTCCAGACATACAAAAATTGAGGAAATTCTCCACTACGAGGCCTCCATTACAGGAAATACTTAAAGGGGTCAGCTCACATAAAACAAAATGACAAAAAAAAAATATGTAACTGGGAATAAGACCACTAGCCAGCAGATAGAAGGAGAGGAGAGAACAGGGCATTATAAGCTTAAACAATAAAAAAATTGTTATAGCAAGATCGTAATGAACGGTCAATATACATAGGGACAAAGTGAGAGAAAAATGAGTGAAAAGGGGAAGATTCAAAATCCAAATTCGCAAAGGGGAATGGAAATAAGGCACGCGCAGAAGAAAAAGCACTTCTCTCTCCCTCCCCCCCCCATATATATACACATACATATAGACACACATATATATAGACACACACACACACATATACACACATAACAATCTACATATTTGTAATGGTAACCACATGCCAAAGATTCAGAACTAAGGTACATAACATAAAACAAGAAGGACCAGAGAGAAAATCCACAAAAACCAACAGTGATAACAACAACAAAAACAAATAAACAAATAAAAACCCAGAAACACAAGGACAAGGAAGCAATGGAAAAAACAGAGCTACCAGAAAGCAAAACATAAAATGGTTATAGGAAATCTTCATATTTCAATATCACCCAAAATATAAATGGACTGAACTCACCAATAAAAAGGCACAGTTGCATATTGGATCAAAAAAAAACAAAAACAAAACAAAACCATATGTTGACTCCAAGAGACATATCTCACTTCCAAAGATAAAATGACATTTTAAGCAAATGGCATTCAGAGAAAAACAGGAGTAGCGGTACTAATATCGGACGAAAGAGACTTCAAAATAAAAAAGGTAAAGAAAGATACTACGGACATTTCATAATGATAAAGGGAATCATACACCAAGAACACTTACCTTATTAATATCTATGCTCCCAATCAGGGAGCCCCCAAATATATAAAGCAATTATTAACATAACTAAAGGAAGAAAAAGACCAAAACACTGTCATAGCAGGGGACCTAAATACACCATTGTTGGATATGGACAGATCATCCAAACAGAAAATCAATATGGAAATAACACCCTTAAATGACACATTAGACCAACTGGACATAACTGACATTTACAGAGCCTTCCATCCCAAAATAGCTGTTTATACATTCTTCTCTAGTGCACACAGAACATTTTCAAGGATTGACCATATACTGGGACACAGAGATAACCCGAACAAATATGAGGGCTGAATTCATACCAACCATATTCTCTGATCATAATCCTTTGAAACTGGAGATCAACTGTAAGAAGAAAGTGGGAAGAACCACAAATACATGAAGATTAAACAACATGCTACTCAAGAATAACTGGGTCAGAGAGGAAATAAAAACAGAGATCAAGAGATACATAGAAATGAATGATAATGACAGTACAACATATCAAATCTTTTGGGACACGGCAAAAGCAGTTATAATAGGAAAGTTATATCATTACAGGCCTATCTCCAAAAACAAGAACAAGTCCAAATAAACAACCTAAAGCTACATCTTCAAAAACTAGAAAAGTAAGAACAAATGAAACCTAAAGTCAGCAAAGGAAAGAAATAATCACAATTAGAGCAGAAATAAATGAAATTGAAAACAAACAAAAAACAATAGAAAAAATAAATGCACAAAGAGCTGGTTCTTTTAAAAGGTCAATAAAATTGACAAAACCCTGGCTAGGCTCACTAAAGAAGAAAAAGGACACAAATAAACAAAATCAGGGATGAAAGAGGGGAAATTATGACTCACACCGCAGAAATACAAAGGATCATACAAGAATGCTAATGAAAAAGTATATAACTCCAAATTTAATAACCTAGAAGAAATGGACTAGTTTTTAGAAAAATACAATCTTACTAGAATGAATCAAGAAGAACTAGAAAATCTAAACAGACTGATCAGCAGTATGGAAATTGAAACAGTCATCAAAAAACAACCAAAAAGTAAAAGTCCAGAACCAGATGGCTTCACCAGTGAATTCTACCAAACATTCAAAAGATTTAATTCCTGTTCTCCTCAAACTCATCCAAAAAGTCGGAAAGGAAGCAGTACTTCCCAACTCATTTTATGAGGCCACCAATACCGATACCAAAACCTAGTAAAGATCACACACAAAAAAGAAAACTACAGATCAATATCTCTCATGAACACATATGCAAAAATCCTAAATATGATACTAGCGAACCTAATACAGCAACATACTACAAGGATTAAACTCCAGGATCAAGTGGGCTTCATCCCAGGGGCACAGGGATGGTTCAATATATGCAATTTTTTAATGTGATACACCGTATGCATAAATTAAAAAATAAGAAACATATGATCATATCAATTAATGCAGAAAAAGTCTTCAACAAGATACAGCATCCATTTATGATCAAAACACTTAACAAAATTGGTATAGAAGAAAAGTACCTTAACATAATAAAGGCCATATATGACAAACACTCAGCCAACATTATATTTAATGGTAAAACTAAAAACCTGCTCTCTAAGATTAGGAACAAGGCAAGGCTGTCCACTATCATCACTGTTATTCAATATAACACTGGAGGTCTTAGCGAGTACAATCAGGCAAGAGAATGATGTAAAAGGCGCCCAAATAGAAAACGAAGAAGTCAAACTGTCACTATTTGCGGATGACATGATTCTCTATATAGAAAACCCTAAAGACTCCACAAGAATACTAGCAGAAACAATATGCAAATGCAGTAAAGTTTCTAGATACAAAATCAACGTTCAAAAATCCATTATGTTCCTATACTCTAATATTAAAGTGTCAGAAAAACAAATGGAAAAAATAATTCCTGTTGCAAATGCAAGAAAAAGAATACCTAGGAATAAATCTAATGAAACATGTGAAGGACCTATATAATGAAAACTACAGGACCCTATTAAAAGAAATTGAAGAAGATACAAAGAAATAGAATATTCCATGTTCTTGGGTTGGAAGAATCAACATAGTTAAAAAGACCATATTACCTAGAACATTATATAGATTAAATGCAATCTCCATCAAAATTTCATGGGCACTTTTTAAAGACAGAACAAAAAGTTATCATATTTGTATGGAAGCACAAAAAACCCCGAATTGCCAAAGCCATCCTGAGAAAAAAGAATGAGGCTGGAGGCATCATTTTGCCTGACTTCAAATTATACTACAAAGCTACAGTAATCAAAATGGCATGGTACTGGCAGCAAAACAGATACGCGAATTAGTGGAACAAAATCGAGAGTCCACAAGTCAATCCATATTTATATGGGCAAATTATTTTTGACAAAAAAGCCAAAAACATACAGTTGGGAAAGGAAAGTCTCTTCAATAAATGTTGCTGGGAAAACTGGAAAGCCACCTGCAAAAGAATGAAACTACACTGTTGTCTATCATCACACACCAAAAATAACTCAAAATGGATTAAGGACCTGAATATAATACCTGAAACAATAACATGCATAGAAAAAAACACAGGAACTAAACTTAAGGACCTTGGACTTAAAGAGAATTTTATGAATTTGACCTAAAAAGCAAGGGAAGTAAAAGCTAAAATAAATGAATGGGACTATATCAAACTAAAAAGCTGCTGGTCAGCAAAAGAAACCGTCAACAAGGTATAAAGACAACCATCCGAATGGGAAAATATATTTAGAAGCAATGCCCCTGATAAGGGCCTAATATCCAAAATATACAAAGAACTCATACAACTCAATAACAAAAAAAAAAAATGACCCAATCAAAAAGTGGGCAAAGGCCTGGAACAGACACTTCTCCCGAGAGGACATACATAGGGCCAACAAATATATGAAAAGATGCTCATCATTGCTAGCTATAAGGGAAACACAAATCAAAATCACAATGTGATACCATGTCACACCTATCAGAATAGCTATAATCAACAAGACAAGTAAAAACAAATGCTGGAGAGGATATCGAGAAAAAGGAACCCCCCTACACTGCTGGTGGGACTGCAAATTGGTACAGCCACTATGGAAAACAGTATGGAGGTTCATCAAAAAACTAAGAATTGATCTACCATATAATCTAGCAATACATCTACCCTCTACTAGGTATTTACCCCAAGGACTTGAAGACATAAATCCAAAAAGATATTTGCACACCCATTTTCACAGCAAAATTATTCACAGTGTCCAATACATGGAAGCAACCAAAGTGCCCTTCGATAGATGCTTGGATTGAAGATGTAATACATATGTACAATAGAATAATACTCAGCTATATCGAGATATGAAATACATGGAATATGCATGGATCTTAAGGTCATCATGTTAAGCAAATAAGCCAGACAGAATAATTCAAAAACCTCGTGAGTAACTCATACATGGGATATAAATCTAAAAGCAATAAACAAGCATGACAAACAAAGACGCATGGACATGGACAGTGGATTAGTGGTTTAACAGAGAGAAGGGAGTGAGGGAAGAGGTAGGTAAGGGTAAGAAAAATGAAATGTGTTGTGACGCAAAGAAATGTTAACTATGAGCAGTGAACACAGAATGCCATGTATATATGACTTACTGTTCATATATATGAGCTGTACATTTCAAACTGAGAGGATTTTGTTTATCAACATCACCATAATAAATTAAGTATTAAAAAATAAATAAACATGAAGTGCTACAGCAGCGAGTTAGACAGACAGACAGAAGGAATGGTCAAAGTAGCCTGGAAAAATAAATCAGACAGTATTAGTCAGCTGAGGAAATAGCATGTTTTAAGAAAAGAATGTGGAAATGTTCCATATAAGAAAGTCTAACGGCAACTGTGATGGGATAAGCAAATGGGAACTTAGAAAACTGAGCCAACAAATGGAAGTAATTTTTGAGAAATTTAGTCAAAAAGGGGATGAGAAGGATTAGATAGTATCTAGAAGAGTTGTAAGATAAAGGGAAGTTTTTTTGTTGTTGTTGTTAAGACAGAAGAGACATGATTGTGAGTATAGACTGAGGTAAAGGAAGACATTGAACAAATGCACGTGAGATTGGAGGAGGATGACTAACAGATCAATGGGAGTGGAGCAAATGGGAACAAAGGCACAGATGGCTGGACTGGCCCTGAACAGAGGAAAGAAGCTGAGAATGGATATGAATCTACATGAATTTAAGCCAGGTGGGTAGGAAGCTGAGGGACAGACATCACCCAAGACAGCCTCTATTTTCTCAGTTAAGTAAGAAGCTAAGCTCTACAGTGGAGGAGGATAAAGGGTAGTATAGTTGAGGGAAGCTGAACAATTTGGAACAGATGCCCAGGACAGTGGAAGGAGCTTATCTCCAGATAAAGATGGAAATCATGAATTTATAGTGGTGTCTATATGATTTTCTTCAGCAAGGATCAAGTTCAGCAAAGAAAGTAAATCTTAGTACTGATCCACAATGGGGTTTTGCTAGAGAGGTATGACAGAAAGAAATGCATGGAAGGGCCTCTAGAATAATAGTTTAATGATGATGATGATGATGATGAAGAAAGGGAGGAGGAAGGAGTGAGGAGGGGGGAGGAGGAGCAGGAAGAGAAGGAACAACAACAAAAAGAAACCTGGCTATAACAGCTAATATCTTACATGACTATTTTATGTCAGGCACTATGCTACATATTTTGCATTTATTATCTCATTTAATTTTTGCAACAACCCTCACTATATAGGACCCTGTCCACTGCCCTGTGAATCTGCTTCTATCACTCTACAATGCAAATGAATTGTAACTGCTTGTTTGTCAAACTCTCAACTGTAAAACTCAACCACCAAATCCTGAATGCCTAACATAATGTTAAGAATTAAGGAAAGAAAGCAAACTGCCTCAACTTCATTTGTTTATTCTTAACCACCACCAGAATAAAATCCTAAATTTAATCTCTCCAAAATTCAGAACATGCATCACAAGAGTATCAAAAAAGTATGAAAAAAATTTCAAAATAAACCACTATCTAACAACCAAGAATTATCTGATTTCAGCTGGCAAAAATGGAATCACTGCCATGATTCATCTCATCCTAAATCCACAGACTTTAAGAACGAGTAATTCATAGGTACCTTTCTGTTTCAAGAGGACCCGTCCTTTAACTAGACAGTATGTCCATTAAACTTAATCCTTTAATCAAAAATAAATGATTGAATGAATGAATGAACAAATGAATCCATCTAGGTATGGTGTTTTCTGTAGTGCATTACTTAGTATTCTCGATTTTTTTTAATGGAATTCAGCTTTTTATAACTTTGCCAACTCTAATGAAGTTAATTTTGCTAATCTGTATTTCCCTGGAAAGCAGTTCATTTCATTTAAGTTTTCAAATTCATTTGCATAGAGGTCTGGTAAGTAGTCTCCTATGACAGTTTTAACTTCTTCTGTTCCCATGGTTATCTTATTTTGTATATCTGTGCTGTATCTCTTTCATTCCCTTGATCAAGTTAGCTTGTTTCTTTTTAAAAAATCTTTCACAATACTAAGGTTTTGACCTATTAAGTCTACTGTTTTTCTCTTTTCGTATTAATTTCTTAAAAAAAACCTTCCCCACAATATTTAGTTTTCTTGACATTGATTTTTATGTAATAAACCCTATATAATCATGACATACTGTACTTTTAAATATCAGTTGGAATTTATTTTTCTTTCTTTAGAATTTTTAGATTTATATAATATAAATGAAACCAGTCTACAGTATTTTGGTATTAAACTATTACTAGATAGTTATAAGACAATGTTAAAAATAAAACTAATAATTCTTATAAAGTGTTATTCATAATAACATTATTTGCAACTATCCCTCAAGGCAGAATAGTTAAATTATTTATACTATATCTACTGAATCAGATACAATACAGCTCTACATATATGAATATGGAATGATTTCTAAAATATAATATGAAGTTTATGAAATTTTAAGGAAGGTCAAGAGAGTGTACATGATTGGCTATTGTTTCAATAAAATAAAGAAAAACAAACGTGCAAACATACATATGGATTTGCTTATAAATGAACTCATTTCTCTGGAAGGATATGAAAAACACTGGTAACATCGGTGGCTTTCAGGAGTAGGTGGCTAGGGAAAAGGAGGGAGGAGGATACATCACTTTATATTCTTTCCAGCACTTTCATTTTGGATTATCCCAAAATAAGTAATATTTTCGTAACAAAATTAAAAGGGAGAAATCCTGTATCTTTAATCTTTAAAGGCGAATAAGAACTTAAGATAGTTAACTGTTATTTCATTAAAGTCAAGAAAAAGAAAAGAAAGCCAGTTAATATTAGTATTACTATTAGAAAAAAAAAAATAGGTCTGGAAGTCTCAGCTAATAAAATTGGAAAGGTAAATTAAAAATAATTGATATAAATATCCAAGAATACACCATAATATATTTACTTGGAGATAAGACTTTACACAGAGAAACAAAAGTATCTTTATTTAGAGATAGTATGACAATATACATATAAACCTTAAGAATCTAATTGGGTGGGAGGGAGATGACATCCCATTAAAATTGCCCAAACCTAAAGAGAACTACCATATATTCAGCAATTGCACTTCTGGGTATATTTCCAAAGGAAACGAAACCATTACCTCAAAGAGATATCTGTACTCCCATGTTTACTGCAGAATATTCACAATACCCAAGGTATGGAAACAACCTAGGTGTCTGTCAAAAGATGGATCAAGACCATGTAGTATATAAATACAATGGAACAGCATTTCAGCCTTTAAAAAGGGAAATCCTATCATTTGCCAACAACTTGGATGAACCTGGAGGACATTATGCTAAGTGAAATAAGGCAGAGAAAGACAAATACTGTATGGTATCAGGTATAAGTGGAATTTTTAATAAAAAGGAAGGGGGGGATGGAGAATGAACTCATAGAAACAGAAAGTAAAAAAGTAGCTGGGGTGGGGGGATATAACAGAGTGAAGTTGATAAAAGGGAATAATCTTTCTAGTTATAAGATGAATAAGATCTGAGGATCTAATGTATGACATTATAACTATAGTTGATATTGTATAACTGAAATTTATACAAATTTTCAATTCACCAAAAAAGGGTGGGAAGATGTGAGGTGATGGACGTGTTAACGCAATGGAGGGAATCTTTTCACAATCTTTTCACAATACGTATATCAAACCAACATACTCTGTACACTTTAAATATCTTACAATGTTATCCATCAACTTTACCACAATAAAGATGAAAAATAAAATAACCCAAACCTAAACGCATGATTAAATTTAACAAAAAAAAATTTTGCTCCATCTCTACAAAAGGCATCCTTTTTGTCTTTCAAGATTATAAGCTCACTACCACAAAGCTGTTGTATTTGCTAGCACCTACCTCTTTATTAGAATGACCAGCAACACGTGTGCGCGCACATGCACAAAATCAGCCCCACTGATTTTATCACTGGCTCCTCTCTACTCAGGAGTCAGTCTAAACAGCTCCTGTTCAAAGAGGCCTTCCTTAACCACTCCAGTTACTAAAGTATTCCATCACTTTTCAGTTTTAATTATAGTCTTATTGTTTAATACTGTGAAGGCAAGTGGGAACAGGGCCCTCAGGGTTTGTGAAATACTGAATTCTTTTTTTCTACACTGACGAGGAGGAAGATTTCTTCCTATATAAAGAAACTTCTCTTGAACTATATGGTTACCTAGCAGTAGCCACTAACAACATATGACTACTTAAATTTACATTTATAACTCCATTATTCATAAATAAGGTCTGTTGGTATGAATCAGCTGAACTATAAAAACTAACTTCCTATAGGTAAAGGCCCTTGCTTTTCTTAATTTTTCACATGAAAATGAAAATCCTTGATATATGAACCAGAGTAGAGATTTTTTCAATTCTTTCATATGCTTATGGTGTTATCTTTCTGTCATCTAATATACATATTCTGCTTAAAATGAATTTTGTTGTTTTGTTGAATCTTAATGGGCACTAAAATTTACTAAATTAAAGATCAATAAGGGGAGGGTCCTGTCCCCACATTACCTTCACAAGATTAAAAACTAACACCAACAAACAACTCTCATTAGTAACAATGAAAGACAGAAGACAATGGAATGTAAATTTCAAGTGGTCAAGTAATCAACTAGAATTCCATCTCCAACAAAAACACTCATTAAAAATAAAGATGAGAAAAATTCTTGTTCAGCTAGTGACAGACCAGCGATCTCACTAAGAACTAAAAAAAAACCTGAAAAAATAAAAAAAAATCAGAACTCATCCTTCTGAAGGCTTTGGAGAGCTCCTGAGGTAATAAGAACAGAAGGAGCTGAGACTCCAAGTAAAGAACTTTGGAGAGGAAACTGATTTCTGTAGCTGCTTTAGCCCTGGAACTTTGCTGATTGGGCAAAAATCAGCAGTTAGCAGAAGGCAGGGATTAGCATTTGGCAGGTAAAGACTATCTACAACATGCATGTAATTCTCATATGCATCTTCTCAAGGTAGATAATATCCCTAGAGCAGAAGAGTATCCAAACCTGAGCATGCATCAGTTCTGATTCAGTCGACAAGAATGAGCATGCACTCGCGTACGCGCGCGCGCGTGTGTGTGTGTGTGTGTGTGTGTGTGTGTGTGTGTGTTGGGATGGGGGGTGGTGTGGATGGAGGTGTCTAGGAATCTGATGTTAATTTTTTAAAGCACCCCATGGTAGCTCTGAAACAAAACAGACCTTACAAATTATGTACAAATATAACAGTATATTTCACCCTAAAAGCTGTTATAAAATTTAATGTCTTGGGTAATCTATGATTATCTAATATTTAGTCTCATACTAACTTATGCCTGATTTTCCATACCACTGCCTAGAGTAAATGTCTATGTGTTATACCTTTTATTGTATAACTAAGTACAATCTGCCATACATAAAAACAATTATCTAAAATTAAACTGAAAAAATATTTTAAATATAGCAGCCATAAAATTAGTGGCAATGACATTGAAAGATGACTCTAATATTTAGTCTTCAAATGGTAACACATAGAAGGGATAGATATTTCAAATCTTAAGAAAAAATGAAACTAAAAACAGTGTATTCTAACAATCATGTATAAACATTTTGAAAAGAAAACTAGGCATTTTATAACTTGGCATTTTAAATACAGCCATTTAAGCCTGAAGATATTCAGGTTTAGAGACAAATAATGTTAAATAAAACTTCTTTGTAAACAGCAAGTACTCTGTATAATAACTTTCACTAAGTAAAATCTTGACTATATTTAATAAGTTTAAAATATATGTTAAGAGGTAATACCAAGGATTCCATTAAATTATCTGTATATGTGATATCACTTAAAATGATATGAGTGATCATTTTTGTTTTAAGTAAAGTAAGTTAAAATACTCACCTGGGTTTCATATAAGTGGGCAATGTGAAATTGAACTGCAAAGATGATGGAAAATAGAGATCAATACACAAGCATTTGGAGTAAATTAAGTAGGAATATAAAATGTAAAACATAAGCACAGTCTATACTATATAGACTTAACAATAGAACTTATTTTTAATAAAGTAGAATATATAAACAAATATACACAAACATGATAAGAAACCACTTGGATTCATTGTTGATCATTATCAAATTGGCTGTTATCTAATTTTGTCAATGTAAGTATTAAAATTAACATTAAAATCTATAGCAAGTGATACTTCTCACAAAGTTCAAAATAGCAACATTAAGCAAATAGAGAAGTTTTAGAATCAATACATTTCAAAACATGGTATTTAAAACCTGAGTTCTAGGTGAAAATATATAGTCAGTATTTGAAAAATATATACTAAAACAAAAAAAGGCCTCTAATGTTTTTCTTATACCATATTTCATATCAATAACATTTATAAAGAAATCACAGACCAAAATGAAACTGGTCACATCAGAGGAATGAGTTGTTGCATTTCTCTATTAGTTCTTCAGAATTATTTTTTTAAAAAGCCAAACTACTTGGAAGGCGAGAATAATAAAGAGTCCCAAGATTAACAAGTTATGTCTTGAAAATCAAATTAAAATGTCAGCTTTTATCTTCAGTTCTTCCTGATACTGCATCATCAAAGAATGAACGGGTCAACAAAAGCAACAATGAACTAGGAATCAAAACTAGATTCCAGCTACTTAAATATTACGATTTTTGTTCTTCAATGAATATGTTCTATATATCTGGATTCATCGCTGGATTTCAAGAAGTCTGAAAGAGCCTTTCAAAACTATATGCGGAATATTTATGTGGACCTTTAAAAATAAAGTCCACAGCTATCACCAATTTCTTATTGCAGAGCATACCATGAACTCAATGATTCCTATAAACTTTAGGATTCACCTAAAAGCCTTGTTAAAAATAGAGATTCCCAAGATTATGATTCAGTGAGCCTGGAACAAGGCTTGGGAAGCTGCCTCTTTATTCAGTTAAGGGATTCTGTTCCCTACACTACCCACCACTGGGAAATAGCTGAACTAAAAAACCATAAAGAGCAAAACAAACAAAATATATAATGAACTTTAAGAACAGTAACATTTTTGGATAAAATTAAAATGCTACATCTCTCCATAAATAATCATCAAATATCACATGATATTCAACCAGAGATGAGGCAAAATAAAAACATCTTTTAGAAGATGAAAATCAATTTTATGAAAAGCACATAAAAGTAATAAAAGTTTTACATCTGTAAATATCTCCTCTACCTACATCTGTTGAGTACTTTTCTTATTCTCCACTCCCCTTTTTCCAACATAGCTTTCCTTGAGAGTTCCAGTCCAAATTTCACTTCACTAAATCACTAGAGGGAGACTGGTTACCGGTGAAGGGAATGAGGTAGAGATGGAAAATCTATGCTCATTTCCTCCAATCTTCTTACTCTTCTAATAAAGGTAACAAGGAAGAAAATATCAGCAGCTGGCACCCTACTACCATCCCAAACTTACATCAGGCTCAGTCCTAGGCCTTATGTCAAGGGCTTTCCTATCCCATGAGTCACTAAATCCAAGGTCATCTTTTGTGGTATCAAAACCACCATATATTTAAACTTAAAAGTCCTCTTCAAAGTGAAACATAACCATACACCTAAGAAAAAGCTCTACTTGGCAAGTCTCAATTAGCAGTAGAAATTTTTAACAAATATTGCCATAGAAGGTTCTGAAACTAAACTTTATTCAGATGTCAATATATTATTTCTAGAATTAATAATTAACTCTCAGAGAAACAATTTTATCCCACGGAGCAATCATATAATGAAAAGTCACACATCATCATGATTCTACTTTTCAAAACACAAACTATAATTAACCCCTCAAACAGCTCTAAAAACATGAGTATCTACTTACTTTTTTAACTGCATAAATAAATTGTGCCATAAACTGCTCATATACTTTTTTTAAAGCTCACTTTGTTTTCTATTATCTTTTGATCTTTGCAGTATTACAATGTAACACAGAAGATTTCAAAGTATAGTCAAGGTCCATGGCATATATGACACGTGACGACATAAGAATTTCAAAGAGAGGTAAGTTTTACAAAGAGCCTAGTGTTGAAACGGTAATACTGCCTGGCTCAAAGAAGGTAGTCTACGTTGCTCTGTGAGACATCAGCTACTACCGTAGTTATCAAGTAATCATGAAGACTGTCTGAAACTACCCAAATCAACTGAACTATAACGGCCTAATATCTCCAATAAAGCAGATGCCCTCTCATTAGAATAGCCAACCTTTTAACACGCAAGGTCTTGCATCCAGGAAAATCTCCCCAGTCCTGGGAAAAATAGAATGTTGGCCACTCTCCCTCCTATTCCCCTTTTCAATAACCAATGGAAAGAGAGGCATAGTTAACTCAAACATGTGCTCATGATGGTTCAGACTGTCCTCTTCAAATCTGATAGGAAAGTTTTCTGCCCTGTGGTACTCCAATTCTACATAGGTGTTTTCTCCTCAGGAGCAATGATCATCTACAAGTGAGAATTACTGCAACAGAGTAGAATAAAATGAGGATTTACCAGATTTTTTTGTTTGACATTTATGAAAAAGCCTTAAAAAGTTGTCATTTAAACTGACAAGCAGTTATTAAACTTAGTTTTAAAGGCAGTAGACATAAAAAAAAATTTATATGAAAATCAACTATTTTCTTATTCCCCAAAATTAATAAAAAGATTTTAAGGGTCTGTAGTCTAGATGATTTATATAACAGGGATATATAATTAAAAGAAAAGTACAAATTAACACTTTATAAATTATTGTATCTATGAGTTAAATTCTTTTTCTAATCTACTCTCATCTTAGAAACTAAAATATTGAAATACAGTCATTTGCAACAACATAGATGGAACTCAAAATAATCATGCTAAGCAAAATAAGCCAGACAGGAAAAGCTGAAAATCCCATGATATCATTTATATGTGGGATATAAATCTAAACACAACAAATGAGCTGGACAAACAAACATAGATTCATGGACATGCACTATAGACTAGTGGTTACCAGAGGGTAGGGAGTAGGGGAGCAGGGGGGGAGGTGGATAGAGTAAAGGGAGTTATATATAGGGGGATGATAGAGGGAGGGTGAAGTAGGTAAAGGGAATCAAATATATGGTAGCTGACGGAAACTGGACTGTGGGTGGTAAACACACAATAGAATATACAGAGGTTAAATTATAATGTACACCTGAAAATTATATAATTGTATTAACCAATGAACCCCAATAAGCTTAATCTAAAAAAAAAAAGGAAAAAATAAACTAAAATACTGCTGCATGTGTTACCTTCCCATCATTTATTCTGCATATATACTCGTAAGTACAAAATCTTGAGTTTCATTTAAAGAAAATAGAAATTTTTAATGTTTGCTCAAGAAATTGCCTTTAGTAGAAGTGTAAGATGATTGGTCTGGTTTAGATGATGATTTAATCCATACTATGTCTTAATTCATGTTACATGCAAGTTATACTTAAATTTCTATAGCTTTACACAGATTGAATCATATTCTTAAGCATTTTTAACGCTGAGACTACTTACTTTTTACTTAATACCTTTCTATGTGGTTAAAAAAATGAAGTTACTTATAGCAAAATATTGACTTTCTAAAACCTAGAATCCTTTGCCTGACCTTAAATTATCATTAAAAATGATTCAATTTTTATATACTCTTATTAAAATTTTTATTTTTCCAGTAAGAAAGTTTTAAAGAAAGCCAGCTTAAAATCAATATTCTTAAAATTTTTATTGGCTACTTTAAAGTATACTAAATAAAAATGGCAATACATACTTATTGATAAACATATAATCAACTCAATTCTGCTTTTGGAAAGAAACCTATATAAAAGCAGAAAATAATTGTCTGGAAAAAAACACTGTATCAAAAAATGCTTCAAAGACATTCTTTTTTAATTCACTGAAAAACATCAGCTCGAACTTTATGATGTGTAAAACTATAAGAAAAAAGCAAAATATGTCTTCATAATTACCAATAATCTTAATACCACATAGCAAGAATCAGTGAGCTACCACATATAAATCTTTGTATACTCATTTTTCCTAAAAGACTGGAAAACCCCATTTTTAATCTCCCCAAGTCATCAACAATATAATTAATACACAACTAATCAATCTTGTTCATTAGTGCAGATAATTTTAATTCAATGACTCAGTTCACTGGCATATCTCTTTTACACACAGGCTGTTCACAATAACTGGTCTCACATGTTCCATCTGTACAAGTAGCCATGGCAACCAATACAGTTAAATTCAACAATTCTACAAGAAAAAAACTGCACAAGATTTATCATTATCATTATTACTACTACTTCTGTTGTCGCTACTACTACTACAATTTGCCATGCAGTTATCTGAATACATGTAAGAAACTATAGTGCTTAATAATACTTACTTTCAGCATTGGACAAAGTACAGGGATTGCAGTCAACCAAAGCTAACTGAAAATGCTGCAAGAAGAAAGTGAAAAAAATTAATGCACTGAATTCAGTCATCTAAATGTGTCTCAAAATAATTTTCAGGTATGTAAGTTCTAACATAATGATAAGACTATGCTATGCAAATAAAACATGCTAGGATAACCACCTAGAACTACTTTGAACATTTCTGCTGATAACAGGTTATTGAGAACAGAGAGTTTGGGGAAGAAATAACTTTATCGAGTTATCCTATGTGTGTTTTTGTTTATATGAAAAATGCTTTGGATGTTTAAATCTTCAAATAAAAAGTATTGGTTATAAAACAGTTTAAACAGAACACATCATTACTTTAAAAACTGAAAGTAAAAGTTCAATGGTATTAATGTCAGAACACCACTGCTTTCTCAAAATGCGATGTGAACTTTAGAAACAAACAAAACTATGAGAATTATCATAAAGGGTAAAACTGTCCTGATTCTATAATAATCATTGTACTTAATGTTGTTTAAAATTGTTTGAAATACTACAAAAATGCATCAAATAGCTTGTGTTCAAGTTCATTTATGAAACATAATTATCCTTTTAGAATGCATGTGCTATTACATGTGTAGGCAAAATTAGTCAATTAATAGTTACAGCATCCACTTACAATATATAAGCCTGTTCAAAAAAAATACATGTTAAAATAATGTATAATACTCATTTTAAGAATGCAAATCATCATCAGGAACACTGGGTGACATTTGGCATCTAGTTTGTCAACATTACACCTGGTCTGAGGACAAGTACTAAAGGCTGGTATAAAATCTTTAAGATAAAAAAGTAAATCTGTTTGAACTCCTCTAAAAAATATTTCCACAAATGTATATTTGTATTTTTACTATTTAGAGTAATCAACAGTCAAAATACAAGCCACTTTTTAAAAATTAACCACAATAAGCTCATTCCTATCCACAATTCAAATATCTAAAAAGTTGTATTTTTTATAACTATTGGACAAACTGAAAATTGATCTGTATAATGACAACTTCTAGATGTAAGCTCAAAAAGTTCATTATCAAGAGAAATAATCATCAACAACTTTTCAGTACTATATTTCAACACAGAATCAACAAACGATACTTGTTCAACTAGAACCCTCAATTAACAAAACCAAACAAATGTCAGCCACCTAATGTTACAAGAAAAATTAGAAGGTATCACTTGGTATGGACACAGTAGCTACTACATTCATTCACGAATGTCTGTTATGTACATAAATAATTAGACTAGCCTACATTTGCAGTACTCGTAATATTTAATCCATTCAACAAATACTTATCAAGAGCCTATAATGCCTTTAGGACAACGCAGACACTAGGGATATAATGGCCAACAAAACAAAAGTGAAAATTTTTTTGCCATGGTTGACTGAATGAAAAAAAAATCCAACATTTGAAGGCCTTGAGAACTGCTTTTATTTTCCCTTGGCCTACTAAGCAGATTGTATGTCCTCGACCATCCCTTGAGTGCACTACCACAGCAATAGAAAACAGACTATTTTAAAAAGTGAGTACTATGAAAGCAAAGTATGCTTTATAACAAACTGCTTTCCTCTAGACAAAAACAGCAGTGCAGCAGCTATACATTCAGATTGTACTGCATTTCTAAACCTAATCTATCCTGTTGGCATAAATTAATATTTAGATAAAAGACAGATCTTTCCTAACTGGCCTATCAAAGGATATAAACTGACCTGCAAAGAAACGGCCTTCAAGATGGTAATATTTAGTTGAAAACCTTCAAGATGGTAATATTTGAAATCCCATGAACAGCAGAAAGATGCGTAATTTGAATTGCCCAGCCTACAGTTCATCTATCACTACTCAAGGTCCTCCAATGAAACCTGGCAGAAATAGTTCTGGACCATGTTTTATATAATTCTTAATCAGTCTTAAAAGCAGCAATGAAGTCACTGATGTACCATTTCAAATTCATGACATCATGAAATAATCAGCAGAAATGACTTCCACTTATGATAATTGGCCCCCAACCTGGAAATGTCACCAGTAAAATATCCAGCACCCAACCTTGCAACCAACATAAGCAGCTAGGAAGTATCTGCACCTCGTACCGAAATATTGCAGTACCAAAACTGACTACTGCTATGTGAAATAATTATGCAGTAGAGGCTTCTGCAGTTCAAAGACTATATACAAACCTCAAGGCAGAATGCAGTCTACAGAAAATTAATTTCCCAAGAAGATTTACCTAAGACATTTTTAATGCTCCAGTGATTTTCTTTTTATAGAGCACTTCTGGTCCAATTTAACACAAGATTCAATTCATTACAATTTCTGTTGACATCTTTATCATCAAAGTCATCTTTTGTTTTAAAAGCTTTTGGCCTGTTCAATATTTCAAAATAACTTTATAGTATTTTGTTTTAAATAGACTAAGGAACTTGATTTCTATCTGGAGGGAGGATATCTATAGTCATGTAATTAACATATAAAACTAGTTTCAAGACTTTACTTCCCTTTAAATTGTTTTACGTCTAGCTGTATAGTATATGATTATCTCAGGAATCATTTCAATTGTAGAACCCTTCAACTGTATTCCCAATCCTGAAAACAAGAATGAGATAACTTTTCATAATTGATAATTATGTATCTACATATAAATTATTAATTTAGAGCAATGTTTGGATTCCAGATCCAATCTTGAATGTTCTAATTCATTCAGTGGGTTGGGGATGACACCCTAAGAATCAGATAAAAGCTTCTAACAAATTATTCCAATACATAGTCAGGGTTAAATGCCACTATTTTAGAGTGTTTAAATTGTGTGCTTGCCCCCCAAATCCTTACTTCTAAGTATATAGACAAGATGTGTATAGACAACACTGCGTCTATATTCAATTAGGGTAGACATAGCCATTTAGGAATACAATGTTGGCAACCAGCTTTTCCTCTAAATTCCAGGCACACTGCTGTGGCTATGCACCTACAACTAAACACAAAGACCACTTAATGCTGTAATAGAAGTTTAAAAGACAATTCTATAATGGAATCCAAAAGATATAGATGAGAGAAGAAAGGAAAGAGGTACTGCAGGCTGATGAAACAAGTTATTTTACACAGCCCTTATGAAACAGGGTTTTAAGTGGAAGAAGGAAAGGTGTGTCGGGTACTCTTTTAAGTCAAAGACAAATTGATCGTTCTTTTTTGTTGTTACAAATTGCCACAGTTTTCAAAGTATGATTAAACTATTAACGAACTTCATTCCTAAAACTAATAGTCTAGGATAAATAGATGAAACTAGAGAAATACTTAGGATGTGATGGTACTTTAGGGATTTGGTATCTGAAAATGAGACACAGAACTGAAACTGGTAAGTTCTGTCTGATAGGGCTTGTGAGACACAGTGCATGGCCAAGCTGATCTGACTGAGGTTCTCTCAAAGCCTTCAAACCAAGTTCTTCCAATTCTCTTAGTAACGCAAGGTTGTTACAATAGTTTTGAAGAGGAACTCTACTGCATACCAATGACTAACAGCTAATGGATCCTGGCAATCTTGATTCAAAAGAGAGGTTCCTTCTTTGAAATTTACCAATCTGGTCTCTTTTAAAACTTTCTTTAATACAAAAGACAAAAGACACTGTTAATGAAGATGTTTAAAAATTATTTCTAGCCTGTCTTTTCGGCTCCAGACTTATATCTGTCTATATCAACAGCTGATCAATCCCTTGAGTATCTTCAACCCAATATACTCCCAAATGGCTCATCTCCATTCAGAGCCTTTTCATCTCACAATTCCAAAACCTGTTGCTACTTTCTTTATCCCCTATTTAACAGAAGTGATTCAAATCAATAAATGAGGACTTTCTTCCTATACCGAATCAGTTAATAAACTAACTCCTTAAGATCTCTAGGATGTATTATCTTTCACCCATCCGTCCAACTCATTTATTCTACTGCTCTTGCTCATCTTTTGTCCTACAACGGTGTCCTACCTAGTCTCCCAACTCCTCATTTCTTTTATATCTTACAAAAGTATAGGTATGCAACTGATTATAAATTTTAAACCACTGGTTCTAGTATGTGTCTAATTTGTGTACACAGGGTTGGCTTAATTTTTCAAGTTCTTTAAATCTAGTGTACAATTTGTAGTCATATTTAAAATAAGATTGACATGAACACAAATAACAAATACAAGGTGAACATGACATATATTTTATAAAGGGGTAATTCAACAATTTGCAGTGTGAAAGTTGTTTTGGAACATAACCTTTAAAAAAAATGACAACAGCACACTTAATGATTCATAAAGCGGCATTTGAAGACCAAATATTTACAACCACAAATTTAAGTAGTTTGGGGGTAAACACCAAAAAATATTTTTTGATTAGAAATGACCTTGTAGTTAAATTACTTTTGAGGAGAGAAAATTGACATGGAAAACCTGGACTCATCTAACTCCTCAGTATCAGAGAGAATGGATACTGCACATCTATGTACAGTAATGTCCTTTTAACACGTGTATTTTTGGAAGAACTGAAGTATTTCAGATAAGCTACTTCACAGTTGAAGGTATGTAACAGAACTCAGGGCAGAAATAAATATCGAAGAGAAAACCAAAACTGAGCAGGCGGAGTAAAGTTAAGAAAGCATTATTAAGTAGCTAGATAAACCAATTAGATCACCTCATATCGAACAATGATATCTAGGAAAGGTTAAAAGGTGAAGTACAAGTTGATGAGTAGTGGAAAGAGGAAAGATTTTTGTTTATAAATGAGGAAAAATGGACAGAAGATAACATAAACAGCAATGACCATTCTCTGCCAAAAAACAAACAAACAAAAAACAGTGTTGTTATACCCAGGTACAAACTTACAACTAGTAAATAACTCCTGGAGACCTAACGCATAGCCTAGAGATAATATTTAACAATATTGTATTATAAATTTCTAAGTTGCTAAGAGATTAGATCCTAATTGTTCTCACAAAAAAAAAAAAAGGATAATTATGTAACATGATAAAGGTGTTTAATGCTAAGGCAGTAATCATACTGCAATATATAAATGTATCAAATCAACACATTGTAAACTTTAAACTTGTACAACATTACATGTCCATTTTATCTCAATAAAAAATAAATTTTAAAACACCAGAATTTTGAAAATGCCAGCTGGAGTTAAGCTATTGAGCATCATGAAGGAAACAGGATAGGGGCAGGTATGGAGAAATAACAGCAACCTTCATTATCTTCAGACAACTAAACTAATAAAAATATGCTGGTAAAGCTTCAACAAAGAAATATTAACTACTTTAGAAACTTAAGGCATGGTTAAAATTAATAGCTAGCATTCAAATTCTCCGCAGGTATCTGTACAATACATAGAGTGCACAGTATCTGAAATGAAACAAATGATTTATGTATTCTACAATAAATAAAATAAAAAACAGAAGGCATTTCACAGATTACAAAAGTGGTTTCTAAAAGGACGTATGTATCTATCATCATGCCTTTACTTATTCCTTCTGTTAAATATTGGCATAAAAAAAAATCACAATAAAATTCCTGAGTTTATAACAGGTATAAGATCAAATGAGACACATGGAAATAAAGTAGTTCCTGGAGAAGCGTACAGTAAAAAGAAAGTGGAAATGATTTTTCACTCATAAGTTTCAGTAAGGTATAACAGTAAAGGGAGACATGAATGAACTGGTGAACAAGAGCATTTGAAGAAAACAATTGTACTGTCCATTTGTACAGAAAAAAATTTTATTAAGAGATGACAAATAAAACTAGCCTCTCTCTTTTCTTTTCCAATATTTCCAGCCTATTCTATGAGAGGCCTTTTATCATTTCATAGCCTCTTCCATTTAACTATCCATTCAAGAAACATTAAGCACCTGGTAAAATGCCAAACTAATATAGAAGTCTCATTTGAGTTCAACCCATTTCTTTTGAATTGTCTCTGAAATACTTATCTTCCTAACCCTTTCATAGTAAACCCTTCTATCAGCACATCGTCTTCTAATAACAAATTATAGAGAAATATATATTGGTATCCCAGCCCACTTTTCACAGGTCCCCTTAAAAAAATATATCTTCCTTACCTTTAAACCCCCCCCCAAAAGTTCTAATGTTGACTTATTTTAGGGAAACTTAAATATGTAAATATTAGGGAGAATTTCTATATGATCTTCATTAAATTAAATAGATGCACCGGCACTGACTTGAATAATATGGGTGTTATTACATCTTATTCTGCATTTATTAGCTTCACACGAAGGAAATAATTTTAAGTCTGCCAAGATGTGAAAATTAGAGGCATTACATAAAACTATTTGTCAAAATTAGTGTACTTTTATTGAAGTAATGACAGCATACTGTCTCAAATATATAATGAATGTAAACAATTATCATTAATATCATTAAAAAGTAATGAAATAAAATAAAATTCTGAATTAATTACACGTAGTTAAATAGATGACCAAACCCACCTGAAGGGATATTATCTGAAGCAGGGGGGGAAAAAAAAAACAAAACATCATGTAGGAATGTCACCCTGAAATGGACTATGGTTCAGACAATATTAAACTAGTTAATAAATTAAGAATTGGTACCATCAACAATCACTAAACACATGAAATCTCTGCCAATTTAATGGAAAAATAAGACCATCTGATTAAAAAATAAGCTGGCATTAACTTCACATTTCTGTGGATGGACAGAATGTCAAAATACAAGTATTAAATTCTAGTACAGGAAAATGGATTTCACAAGTACTTATACTGACCCTAAAATTAAAGAAATTTTAGGTATGGTAGATATGGTTTATAAACTAAAAACTAAAAAAGGGCTGAAAAATTTTTAATCTTTACGACAATCTTGTAGGGTGGGTACAGTTATTCCAGTTCTATATACACAAACAGAAGAGTTAGGCATCTTGCCCAAGGTCACACAATTAGTTACGTGGCAGAGTCAAATTTTAAAACTAAATTTGCTTGCCCTGAAAGCTATTTACACAGTACCAAAACAGAATGAATCTGTTTCAGAGATACATTTTGAGAGATAGGTTATTACCAGAGACAGAAATAAAGCAGGGGAATGCATTTCACATGTGGGTAAAAAGAAGGAAACTACTATGAAAATAAACTGTACTTTATTTAAATATTTTACCATCTAAAACACACTGTATATGCAACAGCCCTGTTCCAGTAAAGAAAAAGGTAATGAGGTAGAGAAGACCTAATCTGTAATGCACAGATTGTTCACACCACCTCCACACCAAAATACTCTTTTAACACACCCTTTACTCCTCCCATTAGATAAGAAGAGTATATTCAGGAAATTTTGTCCTGCTCAGAAACTAGGCATGACTGGTCTAAGAGTAACCATATCTTTGATAAGGAGTCAACTGAGAATGGCCATGTGGCCTATTTCTCACCAATGGGATAGACTGAAGTATTCTTGAAGAGATCAAAGGAAGTCAGGCTCTTTCTCTTCTGTGAAATGACTACCAGATATTTATTGAGCACATTATATGCCACTACTCTACCATATCTTTCTATATGAGACATGAAAAAGAAATAATCTCACTTTCGTTGTACCTGACAAACAGCTTAAGGATAAGCCAATGTAGAACACAGAAGAAATGTATTTTGATAAAAACTTGGATTAGTTCAATCAACCAATCCTTAACGCTAGGCTTCACATTTATAGTAGCTACCTTTTTTGTTGTTATTTTAACCAGCTTGAGTTAGAATTTCTGAGGTTGCAGCCCAAAGCATCTAATACCAACTTTGTGATAGGAAACTGTTTCATATAGTGGAAAAGTCATCAGAGATTCCACATCTATCCATGTGAAGCTAAAGTAGTAGCCAGTCTTTAGGAAAACTGAAAGCCACCTAAGGGGAGAGGGACATATCATTCCTTCTGATTACTACCTTCATTTATACTAAATGCTAAGCACTTACAGTAATACACGGAAATACCATCTCAACTAAAAATGTTGATGCCTAAAAGTTCTCCTATAAGTAGACAAGAAATACTAGAGAAAGGAGCCTTAAAAAGCCAATGTCAAGATTAGATAAAAATCAAATGAAATCTCATTATGGGGAAGAGAAATATCAAGGGCTCCTAAAATTCTTTTCTATGTGCACATTAATGAAATAAACATCAGAATGATATCATTATTTTAAATAATGAGGAAAAGGCCCAAAACAAGAAGACTGCACTTACTTAAGACAATTTTGCTAAAAATCACTGTGACTCGAAGGTTTGCTTAGTTTTTGACTATGCCTGAATAAATAAATAAAAGTTGTATACAGGAAGGTTTCTGTTGAACTTGAGTAAGCAGGAACACTTTCAATTAGCCATGGAACATTGTTCAATACTGTTTTCCCTGATTAAAGGGAATTTTAAATAATGCCACCTTCATGGAAGCAGAGTTTTGGATCTATAGAATTATTCAAGATACTACTGTACTGATATTGAGATAGCCACATTCCATAATTTGGGACATATCTGATTACTTTTTTCCACTCAAATATATTTCCTGAGCAACATTTACCAAATGTTACTACCAAAACCACCTCTGCAATACGTAATAGGTATGTCGTGACAATATTTTAAAAGACTCAAATAAGTTTGTTTTGTATTATAAGACATTTTAAGAGTCTTTGTTAGCTAATATGCACTGTCCAAAGGGAGGACAAAATATGAAACGTGGTATATTGAACTTACTTTCCATTTCTAATCCACTCACAACCCACAGTATAGTCTGAGAAATGCTGCTCTAAACTTGAGGAAAACTGATAACTTACAGGGATCCCGTATTTTTCACACTACTTACATTTACCCTCGGGCCTATTCCTCAAACTGCACTTACCTTTGACAACTATGTATCTAAATACTTCACAATCTACTTGTTTTAGTGTTTTGGGTTGTATCTCTCTCTTTTTCTTACCATCAGCATTATTTATATATTTCATTATATAAACTAATGAAAGATAGAAACCATATTTGCATAATTGTCTACTTTAAAATTCTAGAACAATTAGGCACTCAAATACAGTTAAAAAAAAAAAAACCTTTAGTAATTCCTTATTAGTGAACTGAAATTACAACCTACTGTGAATAAAGTAATTCTTTATCTCCCTCCCTTCAGAATCAAGATAATCTATATGGGAGCTATTTAGAACATGGCAACCATTATAAATCTCATAAATTTACAGAAACAAACTTTTTTCTAGAACTTCTAATTCTTTCAAAAAAACAATGCTTTTGTCATACAGGGAAGCACTGTATTCATGAAAAAAGCCCAGTGAGACCTAAAATGATGGCTGGCAGACAGCACAAGAAGCTCAATGAAAAATTTGAAAAATATCAAATTTCCATAGAAAGAGAATATTAAACCACCGTGTTATCTTTTCCCAACAATGTTTACACTTACAGACCAGCAGTATAAATGACTTTCAGAGAAAACTTTTTAAAATAATTTAGATATGAGACATGCCCTGCCGGTAGAGGTGAAAAGATTCAATAAAGGGCCAATGATTTGGTCACAGATATAGCATCATTAAGTAGATGCCTCTGACCTCTACAGTGGCCAATCACTTATAGTGGGGTAATTCAGGTGTCCAAACTAAGATAGAAACTTTAGCCCTTTCCTGATGAAAGGCTTGAATTAAAACTTTTAAAAGAAAAAGTTTAATGGTACATTTAGTTACCTATGTCTTAGCATAAAGACTACTTTGTACCCTGAAACCCAATCTTATGTATGTATCTCTCAGTTCACAGCTGATACACAGTTTACTTAAATTTTCAAATTTTATTTTGAAGTGCCAATATAAATTCCCACATTTCTCAATGCTCTAATATTTAACAAGCACCCCGCCCCCCCCCAAAAAAAGCCATAAATAAGAAACATTGTATCTTGGAAAAAAACAACAACCTACCTTTAAACTAGACTCATAGTCTGTGTTCACTTTGAACATAAGCCCAAGTCGTAAATGAATTTCCTTGGCTTGACAAAAGCTGGGATCAACATAAAGCACCTCCTGAAATGCTTTAATTGCCCTGAAAGAATATAGACATAAAATATCTTAACTTTTTAACAGTTGTATGAATTTTTGCTTGGTAACACAGTAAAATGTTTTACGCAGTATCTTTTAAAGGAAATGACAGTTCTATAAAAATGATGTGACTTAACAGTTTTTCTAAACAGCTAGGAAGGGCAATTGAGTCTTTCATATTATCAATGCAAATAACTGATTTTATTGTTTCTGAAATTTCCTAGGGTATAAAGGGGTGAGGCAGATAGGATAGTTTTGTTTGGGGGGGAAGAGAGATTAATCCTGTCTCTAGTCTACTCTATAGTGTCTGGTCTATAAAAATGTCTTCTTTATAAAACTTTGTATTTTTATCTTTCATATTTAGGTTTATAATCCATCTGCATCTTTTTTATTTTTAATATGGTATGAGGTAGGGGTCAGTTTTCATTTTTTTCCCATACAGATATCCAATAGCCCCTATATCATTTGTAGAAAAGACCACCTTTACCACAGCTCTGTGCTGCCACTATGTCCTAAACCAAATGTCATTATCTGTTGTGGGTCTATTTCTGGGTCCTCTATTATAAGTCACTTTCCACTGGTCTATCATGATAGTCTATCTTTGCCCCAAATTCACAATTAATCTTTTATAAAAGGCCTCGATTACCAGTAGAACAAATACAAGGGTAATAAAGGAACACTTTTCATTGAAAATATTTTTATATCACTTAATTTAATCATGTGAATGTATTACTTACTCAAAAACAAATTATTAAAATTATGACAAAGAAAAAAATATCCACTGTGAATCTGAAAATTTTAATACCAGATAAAATAGTATGTTAGACATCATTTTAAATCTCTCTACATGATTTAAGGCTTAGCCCAAGTACAAACTAATATATTCTTTGCAAAGCTTTTTATCAACTGTTATCTGCCTCTACTTATCTTAAAGGTGGCCATTTAGAATCTTATGATCCCAAAACAAAAGTCAATCTTTTATATAAAAAGTTCAAAATATCATATCACAAAATAGAGCAAAACAATTTACCCTGTGTTTTTAAGTAACTATTGATTCATGCATCATCTATCCCCCTCCCCCCAAAAAAACTATGTGTAGTTATATACATGTTTATTATAAAATTAAGAATTCTAAAAGGTAATGTTTATTTTGAGGGAGTGGGGGCAATAGGTCTGGCATCAATATCTTTATACTTGGTTAAATATTTACTTCCTGAAGAGGAGCTTGGCATTTATGTGTTAGATGGCTGTTTTATTATCTGATGTGTATAGGCAGGAGAGGGGAGTCAAAGGCCTGACAGAAAAGAAGTGGTATAAATACCCATTCTCATTCAAAGGGAGCTTCCTATTTCTCTCAACCAGACTTCAAGATACTTGTGTGCATACTGGTAAGAGGTTCTTTTTGTATTTTTCTCAAACCCTTCTAATAGGAAGAGGTGCAACTTCAGCCTCTACATTTTGTAGGTCTTGTCCAGTGCTACCTAGCACCTTCTAATAGAATAGACCATTGTGTATGTGTGTGGAGGGGGAGAGGGATTGGTGAGAAGAAGCAGAGGAGGATACAATACACATACACAGAGACATACATTTAGGGGTAGGCATAAAAAAGCTTAGGAAGGGAACTGTAGCAATAAACGATGCCAGTTAAACCATGATGCAACTGGGAAAGAGTATGCAGGGGCTTTTGGAAGTTTCTGGGTTGATAGCAATTTTTTATTTCTTGATCCAAGTGATGATTATGAATGTTTATAAATAACATGTTAAGATTTATACTTATGTTTATGAATTATTTAAGTATATTGCATTAAGTAATTTGTAATGAATTTTTCTTTAAGCATATTCGTAATAATAAAAATTAAGGTGAATGCTTCATAAGGTCCTAATTAACTTTACCGTATGATATGGGTCAGAAAACTCTCTTTTGGAATGGGTCAGTACTAAATAATGTCCACATGTACCAATAAAAAAAACAAAGGTAGGCCTGAGTCAAAAAAATCAAAGAAAAAGAATGGAAATAGAAGACAGCAAAGGGAAAAAGGAGTAAGAGAAAAAAGGAAGTTTGGAAAGAAAAACAGTCTAAATAAAGATGTGAGGAAGGGCAGGAAGAGAACACAGAGCAGCAATAACAGCTCCTCAGGAGAAATATTTCTTGTCTCAGTTTCTATTTCCAGGCTTTTCCCTAAGCCTACTATCCATAGATGAGTTTTACTCCATAGGTGCCTTTAGTACAGACATTTTATCCACTTAGTGCACAATGTCACACAAGTGCAAAGAAACAGGTTTATTTTAACAAGTTATCTATGTTAACACACTGGAAATAAAAAAAAAAAAAGAGTCTATAAGCAAAAATACATGTTTCAACGAACTAGTCTAAGCCACACTATGCTTACTCTTTAAGGACTATAAAAAGTACCCATGACAAGGTGTGGTCAATATATATCTAATCATCAAGTTCTCCTGGTTGTTGTTTCAAAGTTTCCCTCCAATTCAATACCTTGCAGACTCAATCTTCAGTATTTCATGACTAGATTACTAAAATAGACTCCCTAAGGACTGACTTCCCTTGCTCTGCTCTGGTTTACCTGTTTCCTCAAACATGTGGCTCCTCTGATTGCCTACTAACCATGATAAGATAAGTCAAATCTCCATGTAGCATTGAAGCAGTGAGCATTAAAAGTTTAAGTACATATGAGCAGCACCTATGCAATTCCATACCTAGGTATGCCCTAGTATTTACTGCTCCTCCTCAGCTGTGAACTGGCTTATCTCAGGAATTTCTTTATGTAAATACTAGCCCCTCTTGACCTCACTGTTTCTCAGAATGATCTCCTGACCTGGAATATTTTCATTCTTCTGCTTTACCCTAAATCTACTATTACACCTTAAAGACTCACCACCTAAACTCAACACCAACTATTTTTTGCTTAATGTTAACTAGCAGTTAGGGCCACTCTATAATCAAACCATTTTATTCTCTACCTATTGGTGTGCTGTCTCCTGTTTTTCCAAGTAGTCTATTCCTTGAGTCCTACATTCCTTTTATTTTTATTTTTCTAAATAATACAGTAAAATGTTTAAGTTTAATAACAGATGTTTGCTGATGCCACCACTCTTATAGTTAGCTGGTGTGTGTGTGTGTGTGTGTGTGTGTGTGTGTGTGTGTGTGTTTTCGGGTGGTGGACTATTCCACAATCTATTAAACAGTTTCCTTGATCTAAAAAGATGTAAGTTCCTTTTCATTTTCTAAACTTTTACCCATCTTTCTCTGTGTGCTTCTTCAGTTTCTCCAAGCCCAGAAGAAAAAAGAATGTGTGTTTGTGTGTGTGTGTGTGTGTGTGTGTACACGCGCGCACGTGCACACACACACGTGTTTATGTTGGGAAGGGGAGAACGTGTGGAGAAACTAGGTAACACCCAGACTACTTTCTAATTCTGGTCATCATTTTACCACACTTATATCCCACCAAAGTGCACGTAGCCAGAACATCACTGCAGCACAAGCTAAACTTAAACATTAACACATGTAAATTCTGCTGGCCTCAGTATTCTGAAAGAGAATTTTAGAACACAAGAAATGGCTAACGAAAACTATAAAATACTTTTATGATACAATGCCTGAAAGATTCATAGTTTTCAACTATTAAAGCATATTCTCTACTGAAACAGAAAAGGTACATACTGCTGTGCATGAGTATCACTGACATTTTTCCTGAAAATCTAAAAAATGTAGATTTTTTTCCCATCATCAAAATTATTTCAATTAATTTTCAGCTTAAAAATTTTGTATTTAATGTTTGCCACTGTTAACAATTTAAAAAAAAGAAATGATAGAAAGCTAAAACCCCAATAGCACCACCTATGAAACATGCACACGTTAAATTATATTTTTAAATGGTGATTTAATAAGATTTCAATAAAGTCATTTTAAAAAGTCTCCTTTAGAACTTTAACAAACTATAGTAAAACTGATGATATTAACTAAATGTCCCTAGCACAGTTTCACTATATTTGGAAAGAGACATAATAAAACTTTAAATTCTCTGAGGCTAATAAAACTGACTCCAGAGATTTCCCTCAGGGATATCTAAAGAAATAAATGAACTAATTCCATAAAATATCATACTAATTAAAAGGAGAATATGCCAGCTCTAAACCAGTAATAACATATATATACACAACCAATGTATACTTCCACACATATATTAGGAAATTTAGAGGTTTCTTTAAAATGACACAAGTAGAAAGATTTGATGAAGTAATCAAAAAGACAGGTGGAGATGGAAAAAGGCAGATCAAACAATAAATAGCACAAAGTTACATAGGTAAAAGCAGCTCAAGACGTCTTCAGGGAAATGTTAATACAGTGTGACTGACACAAAGAATGTATTTAGGGGAGCAGTAAGGCTAGAATGAATGATTATCTGAGGTTGAACCAGAGAGAATCTTAAATGTGAGGCAAAGTTTTAGAAATATCATACACTGAGGTTATTCACATTAACATTTGCTAATGTGCAACCTCCTGGCTCTTCTGACCTCTCTAGCCAGTCTTCATCTCATCACTCCAGACAATAGGATACTTTTTTCTCTTCCTTATTGCAAGATTTATGCTTTTATCCATAATTTCCCTGAGGCTTAATCTAAGCCCTTCCAAATTCTCTCTGGCCATCTATTTGTCACTGGCAAACATAACTTTACCAAAACTGCCTTGGTTATCTGCTAGTTTTTTCAAAACAAAAGTATATATATAATAAAGTCAACACATTAACATGAACTGTTTTATGTTAATGGAACTATACTTAAACTTTTGATCTAAGAGCATTAATTTGCATTATGATAGCTGAAAAATATATGTTCAATATTAAGTTTTTTGCCAGACTCCATGCTAGACAAGCCTCAGGACCAATAGTACTACGACTACACTAGGTTTATGTTTGCACCCAAAACACTGACTACACAGAAGAACAGAGATTTCTATACTCCTAACACTTGTGACTGGTACAGCGCTAGGAAAATGAATCCTAAAGAACCTTCACTTGTAACAAGTTAGCATGTTTTTTAACTCACCTCCACCTCATTCCCCTAATCCTTTCCCATATCAACAAAACAATAATCACTATCTTTCCTTACCACACCTATCAATTACATTTGGGAGCTTAATGTACAAAATCCTGTACCTCTAGCTCAGAATTGTGTTATCGCCACCATAAAACCATTCTGATATTGATCAATGGGAATACGAAAGGTTAAGCTAGAGATAAGACTGATAAGGATTTTCAGGGGCATATATTTAGAAATACGGCTACAAGTTGGAATAATTGATTGTATGTATTTCAATTCCTCTCACCCAAGGATATAGATTTTATAAACAAGTGAAGGCATGGGCACGCATTCATACGCGTGTAAAGGAACAGCTTTATAGAGGCTGGTTCTAGCTCTCTGCTATGTGTATATTATTTTGTGCTTCTATGCCTTGCTTTCTCCTTCTGGACATCTAAAAAGTTTGTTCCGGATTACTGAGTAGGATAATAGTAAAACAGAATAATAATGCTAAGACCAATGAAGATATATAGCAGTTACTCTACCTACTTTCTTACATGGGCTCCTCTAAGAGGCTACAACTGAAATTAGAAAACTGACCAAATAACTGAACTGATCTGAAGCTAACGAATAAAGTCAACTCCAAAAGAAAAAATGGGCAGCAAAATATGCCAAGAAATAAGACAAGCAGGTTAACATATAAAAGTATATTTAATAAAATTGCTTATTAACATATTAAGTGACCATCACCAACCCCAACACACATGTTGGTTGTACATACTAGCAAATAATCTAATCAAATGTCAACAGACATCATTACCAAATATGAAAGTTTACTTAAATTATAAATGTACCAGAGATACAACATTCTGACACATCCTAGGCAGATTCTTAGAGCTGACAATACAAAATAAAAGGCATACCACACTCTTCTACAGAAACACTTTTTCAACAAACTCCAAAGAATATAGTGCGAAATTTTCAGTAAGAAAAGTGGCTGGTCCCAGAAATTAATAACTACCTATAAATTAAACCGAAGAAAACACAAATACAGTTTTAACCTAAGGAAGTTCCTATCAGTTAAGGCTGTTCTCTAGAACTCTCACCCACCTACTCCATGCTTTCTAATTTTGTGGCTGTTTGAGAAATAGTGAGATAAGTTAAAGCACAAGTTGGAGCACAAAGTCTGTGAAAGAACATTTGACTGGCAAGAGAGAAAATACAAAGCCAGACAGGGTTATCATTTTAGGAAGCAGCTAGAGTTGAAACTTAAGACACGAGAAAATGGTGGTGACCAGGACAGGATCGACAGACCAGAGGGTACTTATTCTGACATTGCATTGTCCTTATATCATTCAGTTTCATTCCTAGGTCAGCTGAAGTATACAGCAATCATATATAGATAAAGAATCAACTGATATAATTTTCCACAGCAACAAGCCCCTAAAAGTTGGCATGGTCACATATTTATTAAAGCAATACAATTTTAAACTGATGTAATGTCACTTCACTACTAATTTTATGTTCCTATCTTCATTCTACAGGGAGCTCACAAGTAATCAATCACATACATAAGTAAAAACTGGCTGGTGTGAGGTATACATGTCTATTCCTAAACTAAAGAGTTCCTTGTCTTGGATTTCACCTAAATTATTTCTGGCTCACCATAAAGAATGTACCAATGTGCCCAGGAGAGCAACTACAAATGCTGACTAAAATATTACCACCTGTTAATCTTCAAACTTGGGAAGAGCATAATAGAAAAAAATATTAGATTGGAGAATCTGAGCACAAGCTTGCTTCTGCCACTAATTTAAGTTATGTAACACTGAGTGTGTGTGTGTGTGTGTGTGTGTGTGTGTGTGTGTGTGTGTTTGTGTGTGTGTGTGTGTGTCTGTCTCTCTCTCTCTCTCTCTCTCTCTCTCTCTCACACACACACACACCTTGCTTTCTTCATCTACAATATTAAGGGAAAACTAAGTTTTCTCTAAGACCAAGAGCAAATAGGGAAGAAAAAGCATATCAGAAAAGTCATTCCATGTCTCAAGTTTCATCTTCAGAGATGACCATACTGAATCACTTCCAATGCATATTTAAAAGGTCTGGAACATTGGGGGTGCCCAAAAGATAGACGACAGGGTTATAACATTTGGCCAAAACCTTCCCTTGGACTCTCACAGCACTTAGCTTAAAATTATGGAGAATATAAGGAATGGACAAAGTCAATACGCTTCAAATAAAAAAATGTCAAATACGGCTTTACAGTTTACAAAAAGTACATTATCTTATTTGATCATCAAAACTCTATAAATTAGAAAAGGAAAGCTATTAAAATGTATTTTTAAAAAACATCAAATACACAAATGAGGAAACAGGCATAAGGAGCTTATTTAACTCAAGATCAAACTAACTGGCAGCACTGAGATCAGAATACCAATTCTCCAACTCAAATTCTATTTTCTTTCCATTGTAGAATGCTATTGTCTTGTCTGGTAAACAGGAAAACAACAAAAGGGTACAGGCCATGATAACAGGGCCCTATACTTTACGGTTTATAAAATTTTATATATTATTATCATATTTAATCTCTGACCCTGAAGATGGTACCATTCATTATTCCTACTTTATAAAACAGAGAATTAAAAGTCTATAATCTAGTGCCCAGTTACTGGAAACCAGTAAGCACTAGAGTGCATGTGAGTATACGTGTACATGGGCAGGTAGAAGACAGAACAGTAAATCTTGTCTAGAGTCCGAAAAGGTAAAAATACTGGTCATCACAGATCATTTATTGACAGACCTTGAGATTTGAAAGCTTAGTCATTCTCCAGTTCAAATAACCTTGAGACCACCAGTCCATATGAGAAATTTCAAAAGCTTCCTGATCTAAGCTTTTAATTAAAATCTTATACCAGACTGATTTAGAAACGCATACAACTCTAATAATGTGAACTGGGTCAATATCAATGAAGGAACAATCTAATCATTTCAAGAGATTATTGAAAACTGTAGGCATAGGGACATTAAAATATTTTGTACTTATTCCACACACAATAGCACACACAGACAAACATATCATTTACTAGAAATAACTGTAGTTATTAGTTTTAGGTCAACTTACCACTGAAATGCATTGTAATGGAAGTAGACCAAACCAAGACCATATAAAAAGGCAGCATTCTGTGAAGAAAGGGAAAAAGAGACTTTTAGGAAAAGCACTTATGTCTAATGCATGACATTATTAATATAAAACATAATAACCAAGATATTTTAAGTTTATAAACTCTATCCGGCATTACAATATATTTGTGATATATTTTTAAAACATCCAAATAACACTGATGAGGCAGCAGATGGCACAGAATACAATCAACTTGGAGAGATTCTCTGGTTTCTTTAAAATCAAACCTGCCCCTGAAATAAAAAATCTGTCAGCAGAATTCTACGGGCAAATCTACTATAAAAACCTATTATTCAGAAATAAGAAAATGCTTGGACTATGCTATTCTAGTCTCTCTTGCTTGCATCTGTATTCTTTCTCTGGTTCTTTCTGTTTCTTAAACTGGATTTAATTTTATGCTCAGTGTTCCAGAAAGGTAGTTAGAATTTAAAGTAAATATACGACATAAACCTAGACAAATTTTAGCATTAAAAAAAAAAAAATCACATGCTAAAACAACACCTAACCACTTATATTTTGGGACTGAAACATGAGTGGTTTATTTTCCAGTATAAAACAGACACTTCTCCACATTCACTTTGACCTCTGACTTCCACATAGAAACTAGCTACCTACACCCCTTTTTCAAAAAAGAACAAATGTTTACCTACTTTGTTTATCAATAAAAAGGCATATCTATATTAGTAAATTATTCCATATTGAAGAAAAAAAAAAAAAAAAGGAGAGGAGTTGCATCAGAAGCACGGCAGAGTGAGAGATGTCCCCAGATCTCTCCCACTGAAATACGCTGAACATGTGAAAACTCAAAAAATACCCAATCTGCACACAAGCATGTCACACCAAACGATCTGTGCAAAACAGCTACCATATGAGCTGAAAATCAACTAGATAAGCAGAATGAGTTTTTTAGCAAGGAGACTGAAAGCCTTAAAAAGAAACAATTAGAACTTCTGGAGATAAAGAAAACACTAAAAGAGATGAAGAATGAAATAGCAAGATTGGAAAACAGAGTCGACCAAATGGAGGAAAGGATCATTGATATTGAAGATAAAAACTTAGAAATCAATCAGAAGGAAGATGCGAGAAATCGAAGAATGAAATATAACAAAAGAGAAATGCAAGAATTAGATGATACCATCAGGAAGGGAAACATAAGAATAATAAAAATGCCAGAAGAAGAGGAAAGGAATGCAGATTAGAAAGCATTTTCAGACCAATAGTTGACGAGAATATCTCAAATCTGAGGAATGAGCTGGAGCTTGGAATTCAAGAAGTCAACAGAACACCCAATTATCTCAACCTAAAAAGGCTACCTCCAAGACACATTGTATTAAAATTATCAAAAGTCAATGACGAAGACAGAATTCTCAGGGCTGCCAGAAAAGACAGTAACCTATAAAGGAAAACCCATTAGATTATCGTCAGACTTCTCAGCACAAACCTTATAAGCAAGAAAGGAGTGGAATCAAATATTCAAACTATTAAATGAAACAGAATTACCTGCCAAGAATAATGTATCTAGCAAAGCTTTCCTTTAGAAACAAAAGAGAAATAAAGACCTTTCCAGACATATAAAAATTGAGGGACTTCTCCAGTAAGAGGTCTGCATTATGATTAACAGGCAGATAGAAGCAGAGAAGTGCAACTCTTACTAATGACCAAGTATTATACGAATAAGCAATAAGCAGAGATTTGCTATTGCAAGATAGAAATGAACATTCAGCATATATAATGACAAATTGATACAACAATAACAGAAAAGGGGAGGATTCAAAGATCCAAATTCACAAAGGGGACTGGAGATAAGGCACACGCAGAAAAAAATGGAATACATACACACACACACACACAAACACACACACACACACAAATGAAACAATCATTTACATATTCACAATGGTAACCACACACCAAAGATTCAGAACTAAGGTACATAACATAAAACAAGAAGGATCAGAGGAAAAATACACAAAAACCACCACCGCCACCGCCACCAACAATAAAAACAGCAAAAAAGAAACACAAGGACAAGTAAGCAATGGAAACACCAAGCCTCCAGAAAGCAAAACATAAAATGGCTATAGGAAAACCTCACATTTCAACAATCATCCTAAAGGTAAAAGGACTGAACTCACCAATAAAAAGACAGAGGTACAGATTGGATTTAAAAAAAAAAAAAAAAATGTGCTGCCTCCAGGAAACACATCTCAGTTCCAAGAAAAAATACAGACTCAAAGTGAAAGGGTAGAAAATGATACTTCAAGCAAATGACATTCAGAGAAAAGCAGGAATAGTGGTATTAATACTGGATGAAATAAGACTTCAAAATAAAAAAAAGGTAAAGAAAGATACTGAAGGACACTTCATAATTATAAATGGAATCGTACACCAAGAAGACTTACCACACTAATATCTATGCTCCATCCCAATCAGGGAACCCCAAAATATATAAAGCGATTACTAACAGAACTAAAGGGAGAAACAGACCAAAACACTATCATAATAGGGGACCTAAACATCCCACTGTCAGATATGGATAGATCATCCAAACAGAATATCAATATGGAATAACATTCGTAAATGACACATTAGACCAACTGGACATAATTGACATTTACAGAGCCTTCCATCCCAAAACAGCTGCTTATACATTTTTCTCTAGTGCACATGGAACATTCTCAAGAATCAACCACATACTGGGACACAGAGATAGCCTCAACAAATATAAGAGGGTTGAAATCATACTGACCATATTCTCTGAACATAATGCTTGGAAACTACAGATCAACTGCAAAGAGAAAACAGGAAGAACCACAAATTATACAACATACTACTTAAGAATAACTGGGTCAGAGAAGAAATAAAAAGATCAAGAGATACATAGAAACGAATGACAATGATAGTCGAACATATCAAAACATTTGGCACACAGCAAAAGTGATCATAAGAGTTGAATCTGTTAGAATAGCTACTATATAATCAACAGGACAAGTAATAACAAATGTTGGAGAGGACATGGAGAAATAGGAACCCTTATACACTGATGGTGGGACTGCAAATTGGTACAGCCACTATGGAAAACATTATGGAAGTTCCTCAAAAAAACTAAGAATTGATCCACCATAAGATCCAGCAATTTCTCTACTGGGTATTTACCCGAAGACTTGAAAACTCATATCCATAAAGATATTTACACACCGCTGTTCATACCAGCATTATTCACACTGGCCAGGACATGGAAGAAACCGAAGTGTCTTACGATAGATGACTGGCTAAAGAAGTGGTGGTACGTATATACAATGGAATATTACTCAGCCATAAGAAAAGATACTATACTGCCATTTGCGACAACATAGATGGACCTCAAGATAATCATTCTAAGTGAAATAAGCCAGACAAAAAAAGTTGAAAATCACATGATATTACTTATATGTGGGATATAAATCTAAAAATAACAAAGGAACAGAACAAACAAACAGAGACTCATAGACTACAGATTAGTGGTTAACATAGGGTAGGGGGTGGGGGAGGAGAGGGGAGGTAAACGGGGTAAAGGGGGTCAAAATCAGGGGGAGGGGGAGGGTAAAGTGGGTAAAGGGGATCAAAAATATGGTAGCTGAAGAAAATTGGAGTTGGGGTGGTAAACACACAAAAGAATATACAGATGTAGAATTATAATGTGTACCTGAAAATTATAATTATATTAACCAATGTTACCCAATAAACTTAATTAAAATAAATAAAAAATAAAAAATGAGGAAAGTTCATATCATTACAGGTCAATCTCCAAAAACAAGAACAAGCCCAAATAACCTAATGTTTCATCTTCAAAAGCTAGAAAAGGAAGAACAAATGAAGCCTAATGTCAGCAGAAGGAAAGAAATAATCAAAATTAGAGCAGAAATAAATGAAATAGAAAAAAATAATAATAGAAAAAATAAATGCAACAAAGAGCGGGTTCTTTGAGAAGGTTAATAAAATTGACAAACCCCTGGCTAGACTCACTAAAGAAAAAATAGAAAGGACACAAATAAACAAAATCATGAACAAAAGAGGGGAAATTACGACTGATATCGGAGAAAATACAAAGGATCATACAAGAATACTATGAAAAAGTATATGTCACCAAATTTAATAACCTAGAAGAAATGGACTAGTACTTAGAAAAGTACAACCTTCTTTAGACTGAATCAAGAAAAACTAGAAAATTTTAATCGACCGATCAGCCGTATGGAAATTGAAACAATCATCAAAAAACCTCCAAAAAGTAAAAGTTCAGGACCAGATGGCTTCACCAGTGAATTCTACTACATATTCAAAAATTCAATACTTATTCTCCTCAAACTTTTCCAAAAAATTGAAGAGGAAGCACTATTTCCCAACTCATTTTATGAGGCCAACATTACTCTGATACCGAAACCTATTAAAGATAACACAAAAAAAGAAAACTACAGACCAATATCTCTCAGGAGCACATAGGCAAATATCCTAAATAAGATACTAGCGAACTGAATACAGCAACATATTAAAAAGATTATAAACCACAATCAAGTGGGCTTCATCCCAAAGGCACAGGGTTGTTTCAACATACACAAATCAATTAATGTGATACATTACATAAACAAATTAAAAAATAAAATTCATATGATCATATCAACAGATTCAGAAAAAGACTTTGATAAGATCATTCATCTCTTTATGATCACTTCACTTAACAAAATCAGTATAGATAGAAAATACATGATCATAATAAAGGCCATAGAGAACAAACCCTCAGCCAACATTATACTTAACGATGAAAAATTAAAAACCTTCCCTTTAAGATAAGGAACAAGGCAAGGCTGTCCACTATCACCATTGTTATACAATATAAGATTGGAGTTCCTAGAGAATGCAGTCAGGTAAGAGAAGGATATAAAATACATCCAAATAGGAAACAAAGAAGTCAAACTGTCATTATTTGCAGATGGCATGATTCTCTATAGGGAAAACCCTAAAGACTAAACAAGAACACTACCAGAAACAATAAGCTAATTCAGTAAAGTGTCTGGATACAAAATGAATGTTAAAAAATCCACCGCATTCCTATACTCTAATAACGAAGTGTCAGAAAAAGAAGTGGAAAAAATAATTCTTTTTGCAATTGCAACAAAAAGAATAAAACATCTAGGAATAAATTTAACAAAACATGTGAAGGACCTATATAATGAAAACTACAAGACCCTATTAAAAGAAATCGAAGAAGATACAAAGAAATGGAAAGATATTCCATGTTCTTGGACTGGAAGAATCAATATAGTTAAAATGACCATATTACCTAAAGCATTATACAGATTTAATGCAATCCCCATCAAAATTTCATCGGCTTTTTTAAAGAAATAGAACAAAAAAATCATCAGATTTGTATTGAAGCACAAAAGACCCCAAACTGCCAAAGCCATCCTGAAAGAAAAAAAAAGAACGAGGCTGGAGCCATCACTCTGCCCAACTTCTAATTATACTACAAAGCTACAGTAATCAAAATGGCATCGTATTGGCAGCAAAACAGACACACGGACCACTGGAACAGAACTGAAAGTCCAGAAGTAAATCCATATTTATATGGGCAAATAATTTTCGACAAAAAAGCCAAAAACATCCAGTGGAGAAGGGAAAACTGGAAATGGTGCTGGGAAAACTGAAAAGCCACCTGCAAAGGAATAAAATTAGAATGCTGTCAATCACCACACACCAAAATTAACTCAAAATGGAGTAAGGACCTGAATATAAGACCTGAAACAATAAAATGCATAGAAGAAAACATAGGAACTAAATCAAGGACTTTAGACTTAAAGAGGATTTTATGACTTTGACCTCAAAATCAAGGCAAGGAAAAGCATAAATAAATGAATGGGATTATATCAAACTAAAAAGCTTCTGCAAAACAAAAGAAACTGTCAACAAGGTAAAGAGACAACCATCCCAATGGGAAAATATATTTGCAAACGATGCCTCCAATAAGGGCCTAATATCCAAAATATACAAAGAACTCATACAACTCAATAACAGAAGAAACAATCCAATTAAAAAATGGGTAGAGGACCTGAACAGACACTTCTCCAAAGAAGACATACAAATGGCCAACATATGAAAGGATGCTCAACATCACTAGATATTAGGGAAATGCAAATCAAAACCACAATGAAATACCATCTCACACCTGTTAGCTGTTATCAACGGGACATGTAATAACAAATGCTGGAGCAGATACGGAGAAAAAGGAACCCTCATCCACTGCTGGTAGGACTGCAAATTGGTACAGCCACTGGAAAACAGTATGGAAAACAGTATGGAAGTTCCTCAGAAAACTAAGAATTGATCTACCGTATGATCCATCAATCTCTCTACTGAGTATTTATCCCAAAAACTTGAAAACCCATATCCAAAAAAATATTTGTGCATCGATGTTCATAGCAGCATTATTCACGGTGGCTAGGACATGGAAGCAACCATAGTGTCTTATGACAGATGAATGGATAAATAAGGTTTGGTACATATATCCAATGGAATATTACTCAGCTATAAAGAGAGGAAATACTACCATTTGTGTCATGGATGGAACTTGAGACAATCATGGTAAGCGAAATAAGCCAGACAGAAAAAGTTGAAAAGCACATGATATCACTTATATGTGGATATAAACCTAAAAACTACAAACATACATGAGAAACAGAGTCTACTCGAGGACATGGAAAGTGGACTAGTGGTTACCAGAGAAAGGGATGGGGTAAAAGGAGTCAAATATGGGTGACAGAAAGAAATCTAAGTATGGGCAATGAACATACAATGCAAAAGATATCTGACTTACTGTTGAATTGTATACTTGAAACTTACTGGATTCTGTTTACCAGTTTCACCATAATAAATTTAAACAAACAAACACAATAAAAATTTTTTTAAAAGTAGATCTTTGTGAACCAATTTCCTCAAACCTATATTCAAAAACTTGAAAATTTTAAACTTTCACTAAAATGTTTCTTGCCATACTGTCTTGAGTTGCATTTCTCCAGAAGCATACCCTGAGACAAAAGGTTTTAGTACAAGTAGTTTATTTGTAAAGTTTCCCTAGGAAGCACCAGTAAGGGACTTGAGAACTGAGGTAGGTAAGGGCAGGAAACCAATAAAATTTGTAGTATGGTTGGTTATGCAGCTATGAGCAAATAAAATTTAGTCCTGCTGGAGATCTCTTGTAAACAGTGTATAACATTCCCAATTCACCTTGTCCTAGATGTAAAGGATCTAGAGCATTTAATTCCACAACTGCTGCCACTCTCTGCTTGGAGAACAAGAATCAGTGAAGTCTAAAGCCCAAAGTGTAAACAGCTGGGTTAGTTTGTGACATGCAATTTTTTTAAAACCAAAATTTTTTCTTGGATTATATTGTGCATTTTCTTTGAATTCTAAGTATCTTTCTGGAAAAACTGAAGATTACATGCTACAGGAATAGTAACAAATTTGGGGATTCACAAAGGTCTCATACAACATCTATTTAAAAACTCGTATTTAAAATCTTTTATTTGGAAATGGTTTCAATCAGGATCATTCATTTACGTCCCCATCCCCTGAAAAATGCTGAGCATTTACTAGGTGTCAGGGACAATACACAAAGGTTGAATAAGCCAAACTGATTAAAATTTATTTCCCCTGCTTATCAGGAAGTATGCAGCCTAGTGTACATAGGGGATGGGGGTGGAGAGAACAGGGATATTCTGAATGCAGGAGCAAGTTAATTCAGAGTCATGTAGTATTCTACCCAGAAGTTTAATTTGAAAGACCACTGTCTTCTCAGGTAGAGGAGATGGAAATAGAGTATGGCTGAATAACAAGAGATTAATATGTTTCACCAATTTATTAATTGCTCAGAGAAGGAGGTATGGGATATGGTGGAAATATGAATTTATTGCGGGACATTTCTGCTTTCAGAACACATCCTGCACTCTCCCAAATTCCTTACTTTGTTCATACTTCATCCTTCCCCTCTAGGAAATCTTATCCCTATCCCTGCCACTCTATAAATTCTATCAATTATTCAAGATCCATTTTAAATATCATCTTTCTCATGAAGCTCTGCTGATTAAATCACCTCAAACCAGAGTTAAATCTTTCCAACCTCTAAGTTTGGCCTAAGCACAAAGTCTCTATCACATGACATTATTATGTAATAGTAAGAACTTAATTTTATGTCAAATGTTAACGATGTATCTTTTTAAAGATTCTAGCAACCCAATGAGGTGAGAGATGGCCTCATTTACAGAATGAAGAAACAAAGATCAGAGAAATTAAGCAACTTGCTCAATGAGACAGGTACTAAGTAGCAGACACAGGAACTGAATCCAAGTCAGCCTCCAGAGCTCACTCTTAACTACTGTATTTTTGTTATTTGACAAAACGACATCAGACAAAACACCACAAAGGCAGGAGTGCAATGCATCTGTGTATCACATTATCACCTAGCATAGTACCTTCTACACAGCAGATGCCCAAAGGTTTAGTAAAGTGAATCACCCAATATTTAAGCTCAGTTATTAAGCTAAATTCCCTAAATGACGGAAAGTTACTATGAGGCATAGTCCCTATTAACCAAAAGCTTATAAATCTTGGCAAGAAGTTTCATTTTTCCATTAACAGTAATAAACAATGTAATTCTGACATTTATTGAACACCTATTGAGTCATATCAGAGTTATCAGCACTGAGAAGACAGCAGTGAACAAAACAGACAAAAAATTCCTATCATCGATGAATTTAATCTGACAAAAGATTGTAAAATTAAGTGCTGTGGAAGAAAAAGGGGTCACATACTAAACCTAACAAGCTCAGTAGAGGCCTGCATGGCAGATCTTACAACCTCAAAAGACTGAAAGTAACCACATAAGATGGTCTGAACAGAAAATTCGTAACTAAACGTGAGTCATGGTGGTAGTTTCATCCTAGACGTGTAGCTTCCCTGACAAAGGTCAAGCCATTTTTACCCTTAAGTGAGTCTGTCTATTCTTTTTTACATCTAAGAAAACATACCTTTGAAAAGTCAGAGCAATTTTCTTTTCCAGACCCCTGAGGAGACAACCACCTGCACCAGGGCAGAGGCCACAGATCCCTCATTGTTATCTTTCTTGTTCCCCCCGCGTACCACCTCTGTGCTGTAAATGTTAATTATTAACTATCCTGTACCCACCAATGTAAAAGGAAGTATGTGGTTCTCTATTTTGCCTTTTTATCCAATCCCAGAGATTTCACCACTTTGCTTTCTCCCACCTTCCTTAATCTATCACCAATGGATTTCACTTAACCTTCCTTAGTCTCTTCCTTTGATTCTAATGTATAAAATAAACTCTAAAACTGCCATTTTCCAGAGCTTTTTTTCAATCTACTGCGATTTTGCTTCCCAGCAACTGTTGTCAGTTTTGCTCAAATAAACTCAAAAAAAAAAAAAAAAAAATGCTCTACAGGTTTGGACATTTCTTGGACATACTACGTACATGGAATGTACATAATAACGTATTCCAAGCTACGGCCATTTAAGAGTCAATGAAGGACAATAAAGACAAGGAAAAGAGGTTATTACTTGGATACTGTACCTCAACGATGGCTAGGAAGGAAAAACAAGCCATCTCAGCGATGGGTTCTAAATCATACATCTTTGAAAATTGTGACCTGGGGGTGTGAAAGGCTATATGCCCTGAAACAGATATATTCCCTCCCAATGTACAACCTCACCAAAAATTCTAGGAGCATCCCCATTGAGAAACATGGGTTTATGCAAAAGAATGACCAGAGCAAAGGTACTGATATGGAAATAAATATAAATGTGATGCAGTCCTTCTTCAACCTACTAACTTTCTGGGAAATGTATTATTTATAAAATATAGTCCTGCTTCAGTCCAAATCCTTAGAGGTTATAGTATCTAACATCAGGTATCAGCAAACTATAGTACACACATGGGCCAAATGCAGCCAGTCACCTGTTTTTGTAAATAAAGTTTTATTGGGACATAGCTACACCTACTCATTCACTTATTTGTCTATGGCTGCTTCCCGCTCCAAAAGAAGAGTTGAGTAATTGCAACAGAGAGACTATCTGGCTTGCAAAATATTCCACCAAAGCCTAAAATATTCATTATCTGGCCTTTTACAAAAGGTTTGCCAACATCTGACCTAATTGTATTACAGTACCCATTACAACCCCAAATTAAGAAATAACTTGATGAAATTACTATCAATTTATAGTGAAGGCTCCTATACTTTGTCTACAGTACAATTATTGTCAAGGATGTCATTCACTATGTTAGCAGTTCATCAATACCAGAGTTCGTAGTAGTGATTTCACTGATCCCCAACATAGCTGAATAACTCCTGAATTTCCTATGTTCTGAACTCAAAGCTCCAAGTGGTACAATCTCAGATGTGAGAGGGGAACACTCTGCAGTCCCCTGGAGTTAAAACACTACAAGTCGTATTTTTTCCAGCTGTTTCTCAGATTCTCTCTGTTTCCCCAGATTATCTCCAAATTGAGGGAAAGGGCACTGAGAGTTCTGCTTCCACTTTCATGAACATACCTATGTAAGAGTGGATTGGAAAATAGTGATAAACTAAATTATACAAAAATAGTGAGCCTTTGAAAAACACAGATGAAGTTAAAAAGTTGACAATCTTATTTAGACCCTCCCCCTGCCAAATTTCCTTAAATCTGTCTATGAAGCCCCATTGAAGGCACTGTTGGCTGACCAATCTCCTTTATTCCTGGCTGCTCTCAATGAGAAAAAATTTAGCAACGTGACACAGTTTTGGCCAGTAAAAACAGATTTCTACCATGCGGCTTCCAGCTTTTGCTTTCTTTGCCTACAAGTTTCCTCTTCTTCCTCCTTCTGTTAGTACATCATGGTCATCAGGGTGATAAAGGGGTTAATGGTCCACCAAAGCGGTATGAAAATTACGTTTAACTGAAAATAATATCTGAACAATCAGCAGCTACAGAACTAAACATTATCTAAACTTAGGCAGAGCATCCTGAAAATACAACTGTCAATGACTCTCCTCAACAGAAGTTTACTGATTGTGAAAATATTGACCCTTAGCACTGGGAAGTGTGATTTCAGCTACTCAAAAGCATCAGGGAATAAAACAGAACCTTCTCTACCTTCTCAGTGAAGACCTAGCCCCTCCCTGACCCAACTCCATTCTGTTAAGTTCAAAATAACCTTCCAAGTTTCCCAATGAAGCCCTACCTAACACATACCTCACCCCCATCCCCATCCCTGTTTTGTTAGGTTTATGTATAAACTTTTATCTCTGGCTATTGAGGAAGTCACTCATTACTAAGCAACTGCAGCATGTACATATAGCCAAACTTTGTCTTTTTTCCTGTTAGTCTACTGTCAGTTAATTTGCAGGCGCCCAATCATTGGATCCAAGTTGCAAGGGGAAAAAACCTATTTCCTCCCAACAAATGACAAGCTAACCTTGTGTAAAAAGTCAACTGGACTAGAGTGACAGTCATGAGTATATCATGATTTTAAAGGCAAACATGCTTTAAAGATAGTGGTAGAGTGCCACGACCCCCTCCCCCATCATCCCTTTGAGGCCACAGCTATTTTCTACTTCCCAAGGTTTGAATTTTTTTGAGGAAAGTTTGGACCTAGTATCTTACACGCATGTGGTAGTAAGCAAGCAGCAAGAGTAAGGCAGCTTATTCCAAAGGATGGGTGAGATTAATAAAAGAGAATATGGTAAAAGTAATATTCAAGCCTCTATTAGACAATATCAAAGCCAAAGATAGTCACTTAAGGGTGACTAATTGGGTTCTAAATGATGAGATTTTTAAGATGTTGTTATAATGTTGCCAATCTTTGGGAAGAATAGCAACTTGATTATAGCACCACCAAGCATGCCATGCTCCAGTAATCACATTTGAAGACAATCATATTTTTATATGGGGATATCATTACAAAATAAAACCAAGCCAAACTATTAGAAAAATAGCAAATTTCTTATTCTTCTCTGATACTAATTCCAGATAATCAGTGATACACAGTGGTGCAGCGGGTGGGGGGAATCATCTATTCATCATCACTGAGGACCAAAGTGAGGGGAACCCAGTAGGATGCCTGTGAGTAAAGGCATTCAAAAGCTCCAGGAATGAATTTCCAAATACCTTTTGGTTACCTCCACCTGTTACATATACTACTAATACCTGAAACTCCATGAATCTTTCACTGGACAGCAGAGTCTGATGTTCTAACCGTACTGAAGATTTTAGAGAGTGGGAACAATCTCACCAGTTAAGCCAAAAAGTAGTCCTCTTTTTCTTCTCTCACCTCCTCCCCACCAATGAACTACATTAGTTCAATTTACAAAGCTCATTTTACAATCTAAAAATCTTTGAATCTATCCCCCTTTCCATTCCTATTGCCATTCTCTAGGTAATTCAGGGCCTGAACTCTGCCTGCCTGACCTGTTTCAATAGTTCTGTAACTCATCTTCCAAATTTTAACCTCCTTTTCCCCTTCCTCTTTTCGACCTACCTTCCACACCACTACCAATAAGCTTTCAAAAACTTGAACATGGCACTTTCTATTTTAAGCTTCTGTGAAGAGTCCCTACAACCTAGTCTGACTTAGAGTCTTCATTTTATAACTTCATCAATTTTCCCAATCTCATAGCCATCACTTCAAAAAGGACAAATAATATGTACATCTAAGGATAAAATATGCTCTTACACTTTGTTATTTTAAATGTCTGCTTCCTCTGGTGAAAAAGCCCATGTTGTCATTCCTTCAACTCACTTCTCAATCTTGCAAATTCTGATCAATCTTTTAACACATCTCTCACCTCTTCCTTCCAGAAGTATTATCTGACACATTCCCAAGCCCAAAGAGAGTTAGGTTTCTGATACATGTTTTCAAATGAAGATCAATGTCTGTTACAGATACGCTGGTCTACCACTAGAATGAGTGTGTAAATGGCAGAGTCATTTTTGTATCCCTATGGTAAAATAACTGGCATATATAACTTATTTAAGAAAGATATGCTGCTAAATAAATCAATCTTATAGCCTTAAATAACCTGTTAAGCAGTTTTCATCGAAGAATTTAATACTTTGCTGATTCAATTTATACTGAATCACTTTCTAATATAGCCCGAACTATGTTTTGGACACCTGAGGTTACTATAAAGCTCATTATATTCACCAGGCCCAAATAAAGTAGAAGTTCTGCTTCTAAAGCCAATGTGTGGTATTGCATAGTGATCATGAAATCGGGCTATAGAAGCCAACAGACTTGGGTTAGAATTCCAGCCTTGTCACTTATAATCTATCAAGACTCACAAAACAAGTCAACTTAGTTTCAATTTCACAGGGTTACTTTGAGAAATTAAATATGATCATACATGTAAAATAATTAAACTACTACCTGGCACTTGGGATTTTTCTGAGAGAAGTATCGTAGGTGTTGTATTGAACACCACCAAGAAAATTACCTAGCACATAGTAACTGCTCAATGGAGATAGCATGATACATATAATTTTATCTTAAAAGTCTCACACACTGTACAAAAAACTTACACATTAGAAATAAGAGGACTTAAAAAATAAAAGAGTTATGAACAAGACTACTCAAAACATAAGCAATATTATAAACCAGATTTCAAAAAGAGTTAACTGGTACTTGTAGGTATCCTGACCCAGGTGATAGCTTGCCATGGTCAACATTAAAAATGAATAAAACAATTAAGTTAGAATGCTATCAACTGTTTCATTTGAGCAGAGCTAGCAGGTGCTGAGATAATGAAAATAGCTGAGCGCTATACAAGACCAAGGATGTAATTTTCTCTGAGGAGAATCTTTGGATACCAGTACTCATGTTTAATTTTCTTAAAATCTAGACTATAAGACTCCTGCTGCCAGTCAGCAGCCAAGCTTTTCCCTTTCTTACTAGAGTTTATAATTATACTCATATTATCTTTAAAAAAAAAAAAAAAAAACTGAAGTGAAACAAGACTTTCATGTCATACATAATTCCCTTACTTACCAATAACATGTGTTAAGGTGTATTATTAGTGCAATCTATTTTGCAACAATATGTGTACCTTCTCTGTCTTTTAGACCAACTATTATCATGATCAGACAAAATAAAGACATTTCTCAGCCTCCCTTGCAGCTATCAGTGTTCATATCACTAAATTATCGCCAATGATATGTGTATAAAGGGATATGTTATAATCTCATGATTCCCTTAAAGGGAAGGGTTGTTGCACCCTGCTTCCTCTTCCTCTGACCAGCTCCTTGGAATGTAGAACCACCTCCAAGGCATCAGATAGGCAAGTCAAGAAAGGAAAAATATAGATCAATTTCAATTATGAACAAAGATACAAAGATACTACTCATTAGCAACCCTGATCAAGAAATACTTAACAATGAAAAAAACATATTACCAATTTGAACTTACCTCGGAAATACAAGATTGACTTAAGGTGAAAAAATATAAAACTATTTCAATGGATGCAGAAAGAATATTTACATACAAAAGAAAAGTCTTTAACTTTTAAATTAATACTTTTAAAAGTCTGCTTTCATTAGAGTAAGGAAGTTCCTTTCAATTCTTAGTTTGCTATTTACCAAAAAAATTAAAGTAATCATACTTAATGGTAAAAATATTTAAAATATTCCCTTTAAGAAGGGAATATGTACTCTATTACACCTTTCGATCAATACTTTGTTGGCATCCTAATTACCACAATAGCAGGAGAAAAGTTCACAAAAGTTGGAAATGAAGAAATAAAATTATCATTAATTACAAAGAAAGTAATAGTACACAGAAAAAATCCAAAATTAGTGAAGTTTCTTGATAAACTTAACATATACTAGCAGAGATAAAAAATGAAATTAAACATTTGTTAATAAAATTGCAAGATATAAAATACGTTATTTTATAATATGCACAAGAACTTTATGGAAAAATTATAAACTTTATTAATAAAGACAGTAGTCTATGATGATAATTTTTTAAAAATGTGCAGTCAGTGCAATTGCAACCAATCTCTGGAAGTCACTGTGTTTTATTTATTTAAGTTAATGACTGATTTCCAGCACTACAGAATTTGATTTAGATACTGAAAAAATACTAAGATAAATCTAAGACTCCAGATCTGTGCTGTTGCAAACCCATTTATTATCTATCTGGTCCTTGCCTTCCTTCCTTTTCCCCACTTTGAGGCGCCCAACGATTACCCCGGGCTCTAAAACAAGGGTCCATAAACTGTGGCCAGTCAAATTTTTTCTTTACAGGCTAGGAACTAAAAAGAATTTTTATATTTCATAATGATTACATTGTAAATGAGAAGCTAAGTACCTACAAAATAGCTGATTTTGCCTCTTGGCCCACGAAGCCTAAAATAGTTAGTATTTCACTCTTTCAGAAAAGTTTTTGGACCTCTGTTCTAGACCAAGAACTTGGGAACTCTCTAAACTCCTATTTGAACTTGTGCTTACTCAACTCTCTTCTTGGAAAGCCTTTCCAGATCTCCTATCTGGAAAATTCCCATTAATCCATCCCTCAAGTTTCAAATTCTCTGTGGAGTCTCTGTAATCCCCACTCAGACTTTCCCATATCCTTAACACGAAGACACACACTTCTGTCTCCCTCGTAGCCCTCGATACCTCCAACAAATTAGCCACGAAAAACTCATGGCTTATTTGTGTCTCTCACAAAAAAAAAAAAAAAATGGGTAACCTGATAGCAGGAAGTATCTTACTTATCCCTGTATTGCCAACAAAACTCTCGTCAATGAACGTAAAAGCCAGTCGATATAAACAGTCACCGAAAAGTCAGAAGATGAGCGCAGATTGCACTAGTTTATCCACCAATTTGTGCTGACCTGGGGGCTTCCTTAATCACATGAACACTGTATGTCCCATCCATAAAGTAAAGAGATTAAAAAATGATTTCTAGGATGTGTTCTGCTTCTAAAAAGAATCTAACCCTTATTCTCAAATATACTGCTTTTTAACTTTTCCTATATATTCTTTAAAATATCTCATTCTCTTGGTCTCTGCCTTTCTAGGCAAACTCCCCCTCCTCCCCAGGTTAATTTAAGCATTAAGCTTGTTGAAATATAAGCAAAAGTTCTGTTTTTCCTTAAAGTTCTATATATTTCCATGTTATAAAGCTTCAAGATTGATATATTTAAATAAATATATTTCTAAATTCAAAACATGAATTTGAAGAACCTTGAGTTGTTCCACCATAATAATTCTCTCTGTAAAATATCTCCCCTAACCAACATTAACCACATCAATGCAACATTAGCTGCCAATAAAAATAATGATAATGATAATAATAATAAACAAACAACCATATGGGAGCTAAACAGGCTAAAGAAAACCTTGCTAATCAACCCCAATTAGGAAAGAAGACCAACACAATTTTCAGAGCTGGTAAGAAATATACAATCACAGTTTTTTAGCATATATTGAATCAACCAGTAAAATAGACCTCTTTGGTGAATATGCTTTAAGAACAAGAATTGTCTATATTTAGCATACCAAAACATAAGCAAATTAATTTCCACAAGGTTTGATTTCTTGAAGTACAGCAATCACCCCTTACCTGTGGTTTTGCTTTCTGTGGTTTCAGTTACCCGAGGTCAACCACAGTCCAAAAATATTAAATGGGAAATTCCAGAAATAAACAATTCATAAATTTTAAATTACACACCATTCTGAATAGCAAACAAGATGAAATCTCATTCCATCCCACCCAGGACATGAATCGTCCCTTTGTCCAGTGTATCCATGCTGTATATATTCCATGATTGTTAGTCACTTAGTAGCAGTCTAGCTTATCAGATCAGCTCTCTCGCTTATCAGTGCTTGTGTTCAAGTTACCCTTATTTTACCTAATAATGGCCCCAAAGTGCCAGGGTAGTGAGGTTGACAAATCGGATATGCCAAAGAGAAGCTGTAAAGTGCTTCCTTTAAGTGAAAAGGTGAGCACAGTACAAGATATTTTGAAAGAGATCACATTCATATAATTCTCATTACAGTATATTGTTATAATTGTTCTATTTTATTATTGGTTATTGTTGTTAATTTCTTACTGTGCTTATTTTATAAATTAAACTTCATCATAGATATGTACATATAGGGAAAGAAATATTATATAAAAGGTTTGGTATTATCCATTGTTTTAGACAGCCACTGGAGACCTTGGAAAGTCTCCCCTATAGATAAGGGGGGGACTACTTACTATAAAAGTGTATCGCCAATAGTTTAATAAAGTACATGATAAAATTCATCAGGAAGCACCAGCACTTCTTCACATTTCAACATATATCCTTACAGTCTTCTACTTGTATACTGAAATACATAGCAGCATTAACAGTGTACATAAAATTTTCTATTCCAGCTTTCTACTTCATACCATAAACCATAATATCAATTTCTAAACTTATCCGACTCATGAGTTTAGGTTTTGCTGTCGTTGTTATTGAAGCAGATTAGGACATGGTACCCCCAAAATATCCTGCTTTGGCATAAGAATTATTTTGAACTGATGGATTTGAGTTCCTAAAAATCACCAACATGCTAAAAGCAGAACCTCCCAAGAGAACTCAACTATCACAAATCTCTTCCTCAGGGAGCAACTCTAACAGACAATTCCACAGGACTATCATATCTCCCATCTATTCTCCTATGAGCCCACTTATCTTTCCGAAATCATTTGTTTTCCCTTAAGTGTCCTGTCTTCCTCTCTCAATCACCTATATATTGGTATATAACCCCAAATTCTAACCATCCCTTTGAGTTACTCATCACTGAGTTCTCCTGTATGTATATGCATTGCATGTGTAAATAAACTTTTTTATCTATTAATTCACAGGCCCCAGCCACAAAAATCTAATAAAGGTCAGAGGAAAGGTCTTCCTCCCCTATACTGTTTAATCCTTTTGCCATTTCTATGTGGTATATAGAACAAATTGTTAAGTGTTTATTCTTATATGCTAGTATTACTAAGGTGCTTATTACAATCATTAATAGTCAAGATATTTGACATGATATAATAGTCATGAGAGAATTGACAATTTCCACCATTTCAAAATGACTGTCATTTGTACTGAACTAGGTAAGAAAAAGTAGAGCTCTAAAGAAATAAAATTTTTGATTACATAACAATATTTAGTTTTGAAATGTTAAAAAAAGACAGATTTCATTTTGTATTACAAATCAATGATCCCTAACTGTCCTTCTTGAATTCCAAAAGACTGTAACAAAACGAAAATTAAAGTTTCTCATAAATCGACCACCCAAACACTTTCAGTATGAAAAACTCTGGCTTGAACTGACAGAACTCTTTATTTATCTACCCACTTAATATAACTATTCATACCATCACTGCAGAAATGTTAATATGTTGCTTGCAGAAGTCTACCTCAGATGCCACAGGGCATATTATTTAATATAGTAAATGCATTATCCTTCTGAAATTGGGGGGGGGGCTTAACTCTACACAATTCTGGATGCAAGAATTTCAGATGAAAAATTGAGGACATGTAGTATGGGAATCACTTTAATTTTTAAGATCTAATTGTAGAGGGTATGTTTGGAGAGATGTGGTCTGAAGAAGTAAGTACAACTAAAACTCAGAAGATAATTATCTCAGTCATATATCAAAAATAATCAATTCTATACTTACATTCTTCAATTTATAATACATTATAAGTATAAATCATAAAATTCGACAAAGCTATAAAAATAAAAATTAAATCTAAAAATCACGGAGCCATGAATGTAAATTCTGATCACCATCAGCAACTAAGCATATGGCTGCGTAAATACTCACTGCATCACAAACATTACTGTTATATTATTTAATAATGCTTAGAAAAATGAAAATAAGCATTAATGTCTTTAAGTGATAACATCTGGTACAAGTTCTTGAACCCTGAGAGAACCAAAACCATCTACCCCCACAGTGAGCTTGGACCCGAGAACCTAAACCAAACCTGACTGTCTATATTAACATGACTTCACTAGCCCTCTGATTTTGTTAGCTTTACTTTGCTTTTCCATGTCTCCTGCCCTGGCAAATGTTTTCTCCATTATTACAGGAACCATCAACTCTTCAATGAGAAGCATCGACAATAGTTTGTAGCCCAAGATTCTTTGAATACCCACCCCTTGCCTCAAATTTCTTGCTTGGCATATCCACCATTTCTGGACTGTTACATGGAAGTGTTTACCCAATTAGGCTCCCAAATTGATAGACCTGCCTTTAAAAACAAAGTATCAATTCTTAGTTCTGATCTTACCTTAACCCTGTAAGATGCCAACAAAGCTCTGCAGAGGTGGTGTTCTCCCTTATCAAGGTAAGCAATAAACTCAGGTTTCTATCTTCAATATTTGGGGAGTCAGTTTTTGTCACCTAAGAATGATCTCAAACTGCCTGTTAAGAACTGTACAATAAGAAACAACCAATGATAAATTATTCTGATGACTATTATTCCACGTATTGGGCATTATTAATTAAACTTATATACCCTTATTAGTGGAAATGTCTAAAATAAGTTACTTAATAACAATTTTTAATGAGTTTTCCTTATTATAAGATTAGAGGGGAGTTCCAATAGTAGACTAATTTGTTCTAAACTTAAGTCCCAATTCTCTCCAAGTAATTATAATTAGAAAAGCTAGACAAAATATTGTTTCAAATCAGCTTTCAGGTATCAGACAACTACAAGGGCATCAAGAACTTGCAAAGTTAAGATCAGTAATAGCCAAACTTCATTAAAAAGCAAATGTCCTCAATAATAAAATGAATAAATTGTGGCATATTCACACAATGAAATATATTATACAGCAATGAAAATGGTTGCCATACAGAAATGAATCTAACAAACATAGTACAGAGTGAAAAAAATATGCTATATGATTACATTTTTATGAAGTCCAAATGCAGGCAAAGTGGTAACAAAATGTTATCACACTACTGCTTCCAATGAAGGCTAAGTAAAATAATACTAGAGAAGACCATCTTGGGTATAATAAATACAAAATAACTATAGTTTTATAAAAACTATAAATTCTGGCTTATAGAATTTATAATATACACATAAAGAAGCCAGCTAAGGACACTCAAGAGTGAACAGAAACATTGCCAGTCAAGATAAAGGAGTAGATGAACACTGTGTTCATTTGCTCCCATTATCACATCAAAACTAAAACTAAATTACAAAACGAAGAACCTCCACACCAATCTTTCATGGGGGATCCAAGAATCAAGCCCCAGACTCAAACAATGTAGACATCAAAGTGCCAGTTAACATCCTCCTAAAGGGCCCAGCAAAGACTCAGTCACTCACAAATAATCACCCTAACTAAGCTTCAGTGAAGGGAAACACTAAAAGCATCAGGGACATGTGGAAACTAACTGAATTGTCTGGATTCTGGATTCAAGGCTAGGGCTAAAGCACAGCTCTCTCCATGAGAATAGTGGCAAGCACCACTGTTCCTTCTGTTGAGCCCACCTCCCCTCCCCAACCAGCCTGCAAATCTGAATATCGATCACCCTGGCTAACATCTTTCCCCACACCCTGAAGATTCCCTGAGGCTCCGCTCCACTCAACTCTCCCACCTGTCAGGATCTCTTTTGGTGGTTGTTCCTCACAAGCAGCCACCTAAGCCCCCACTGCAGACCTTCCTGAAATCTCTCAAAGGTGTACAAACCCCAAACAAGGGGCGACTGGCCTCTGTGTACCCCATACCTCTTGCCAAGAAGCCCCAAGCCCAGCACTAGCAGCAGCCAGCCTCGGTTCCCTGCATGGCCTCTCCCATGTACCTCCTAAGCCCAACACTGGCAGCTACCAAGCACAGATCACTTTGTAGCTCCTATTAGATGGCTCCAAGCTGAGTACAGGCAATGGCTGACCTTGGCCTGCACCAGAGCCCCTTCAAAGAGGTGCCAGAACCAAAACACCTGGTGACCAGCTTCAGATCACACAAGAGTACAACCCAATTAGCTACACATATAAGATACCCAAAGGGTGGACTCAGCAGGCATCAGAGCCCCACTAAAGCAAACCCTGCTCAGTGGGGTCTGCCCCCACACAACAGCTCGTAGTCACAGTCAGTCCTCACATCCCACCCACAGACATGCCAACACCAATCAAAGCTCAACTACAATAGGAGGGTACACAGAAACCACACTAGGGACACACCTGGAAGACAAAGTTCAGGTGACCAGGGAGACTGTACCACAGGGCCCCATAAAACACCTACTGCATAAGGCCACCATGCCAAAACTGGGAGTTGTAGCAGATCTACCTAATACAGAGAAAAGAACACAGGGAGGCAGCCAAAATGAAGAGAAAAAGAAACATGTCCGAAATGAAAGAACAGGACAAAACTCCAGAAAAATAACTCAACAAAATGTAGGCAAGCAATCTACGAGATACAAAGTTCAAACCACAGGTAAAAGGATGAACTAAGGGAAAGAACAGATGAACTCAGGGAGAATATATACGAAATGACAGAGACCATAAAAAACTAGTCAGAAATGAATACAATAACTGAAATGAAAAATATATGAGACAGAAACAACAGGATATTAGATGAAACAGAGGATCAAATCACCGATTTGGAAGATAAGGTAGGTGAAAATATCCAATCAGAACAGCAATAAGAAAAAAGAATCCAAAAAAATAAGGACAGTTTAAGAGGCCTCTGGGACGACATCAAGCGTACCATAAAGAGAAAGAGAAAGCGAGCAAGGGATTGACAACATCCAGGTACCAGAAAGAGAAAGCGAGCAAGGGATTGACAACATATTTGAAGAAATAATGACTGAAAACTTCCTTAACCTGGTGAATAAAATAGACATACAAGCCCAGGAAGCACAAAGGGTCCAAAACAAGATGAACCCAAAGAGGCCAACACCAAGACACATCATAATGAAAATGCCAAAGTTTAAAGAGAAAGAGAGAATCTTAAAAGCAGCAAGAGAAAAGCAGTTAGCTACCTACAAGAAGTTTCCATAATATTTTGTCAGCTCAACAGAAACTTTTCCAGGCCAGAAGGGACTGGCAGAAAATATTCAAAGTGATGAAAAGCAAGGACCTACAACCAAGATTATGCTACCCAGCAAAACTATCATTTAGAATCGAAGGACAGATAAAGAGATTCCCAGACAAAAGCCAGTATTACAGGAAATGTTAGAACTTTTTTTTTTTTGGGGGGGGGGGGACATAAACATTAATAATAAAATGGCAATAACTACCTACTTATCAATAATTGCTTTAAAAGTAAATGGTCTAAATATTCCAATAAAGACAAAGGATAGCTGAATGGAAAAGAAAAAACACTTATACATATGCTGTCTACAAGAGACCCACCTCAGTTCAAAAGATACAAAGAGACTGAAAGTAAAAGGATGGAAAAAGATATTTCATGCAAATGAAGAAATAAGCCAGGGTAGCAATACTTATATCAGAAATAATAGACTTTATAACAAAGGCTATAATAAAAAACAAAAAAAGACATTTCATAACAAAAGGATCAAGTCTACAAGGGAATATAACCGTTGTAAACATTTATGCACCCAACACAGGAGCACCTAAATATAGAAAGCAAATATTTACAGACATAAAGGAAGAGATCAGCGGTATTACAGTAATTGTAGAGAATTCTTAACACCCAAAGCAAATATTTACAGACATAAAGGGAGAGATCTACAGTATCACAGTAATTGTAGAGAACTTTTAACAACCCAACATTGGATAAATCATCCATGCAGAAAATCAACAAAGAAATAGGGGCCTTAAATGACACATGAGACAAGATGAATTTAATTGACATTTTTAAAACATTTCACCCAAAAGCAACAGAATATACATTATTTTCAAGCATCATGAAGAATTTCCCAGGAATAGACCACATGTTAGGCCACAAAATAACTCTCAATAAATTTAAGATTGAAATCATATCAAGTGTCTTCTCTGACTAGAGGGACAAAACTAGAAATCAATTACCAGAAGAAAACGTAAAAACGTGCAAACACGTGGAAACTACTAAACAATGAATGCAATAACAATGAGATCAAGGAAGAAATCAGAAGACACCTTGAGACAAACAAGTGAAAACACAATAACCCAAAATCTGAGACATAGTCAAAGCAGATCTTCGAGAGAAAATTAGAACAAATACAGGCCTACCTCTAGAAACAAGAAAAATCTCAAATAAACCATTAACTGAACTTACACCTAAAGGAACAAGAAAAAGAACAACAAACAAAGCCTGAAATTGAGTAGAAAGAAGAAAATAATGACCAGAGAAAAAAATGAAATTAAGACTAAAAAATAAAATATCAATGAAACCAAGAACTGGTTCTTTGAAAAGATCAACAAAATTGATAAACTTTTAGCTAGAATGCAGAAAAGGAGACAGAGGGCCCAAATAAAATCAGAAATGAAAGACGAGAAGTAACACTGACACTACAGAAAAACAAAGGATTATCAGGAACTACTATGAAGTTATATGCTAACAACTGGATAACAAAAAAGAAATATATAAATTCTGAGAAATATAAAATCTACCCAAAGTGAATAAGGAAGAAACAGAAAATTTGAACAGACTGATGACTGCTAACAAAACATAATCAGCAAACAAAAAAATTCCAACAAACAAAAACCCTGGACAGGATAGCTTCCCAGGTCAATTTAATCAAATATTCAAAAAATTAATACCTATTCTTCTCAAACTATACCAAAAAACTGAAGAGTAGGGATGGTTTTCAAACTCATATATGAGGCCAACATTACCCTGATACCAGAACCAGATAAAGACACTGCAGAGAAAGAAAATTATAGGACAATATCCATGATGAACATAAATGTAAAAATCCTCAATAAAATATTAGCAAACTGAATTTACCAATACATTAAAAAGATCATATGCCACAATCAAGTAGGATTCATTCCCGGGATGTAGGGCTGGTTCAATATCCACAAATAAATTGACATAATACACTACATAAGCAAAGTGAAGGATGAAAATCATATATTGAGAGATGCAGAAACACCCATTTATGATAAAAACTTGTAACCAAGTCAGTATAGAGGGAACATACCTCAATGTAACAAAGACTATATATGACAAGCCCACAGCTAAAATTATACTCAATAGGGAAAGACTAAAAGCATTTTTCTTAAGATCAGGAACAAGACAAAGATGCTCACTTTCATCACTTCTATTCAAGACCGTATTGGAAGTCCTAGCTACAGCAATCAGACAAGAAAGAGAAATAAAAGGCATCCAAAATTGGGAAGGAAAAGTACAATTGTCATTTTTAACCAAAAAGGTAAGACTTGTACTCAGAAAATTATGACACTGAAAAAAGAAACTGAAGAAAATGCAAACAAATGGAAGCACGTACCATGCTCATGGATAGAAAGAATTAACAATCAAAATGTCCATACAAAATGTCCAAAGCCATCTATGGATTCAATGCAATCCCTATCAAAATACAAATGGCATTTTTCACTGAGCTAGAACAAATAATCCTAAAATTTATGTGGAACCATAAAAGACCCTGAACAGCCACAGCAATCTTGAGAAAGATAATAGTTGGAGGCATCACAATACCTGATATCAAAAAAATATTACAAGGCTATAATAATCAAAGCAGCATAGTACTAGCATAAAAACAGACACACCCAGAAACTGGAACAAAACAGACAGCCCAGAAATAAACTCACACCTATATAGTCAACTAATCTATGACAAAGGAGTCAAGAATATACAATGGGGTAAAGACGGTCTCTTCAATAAATAGTACTGGGAAAACTGGACAGATACATGCAAAAAATTTAAACCAGATCACCTTCTTACACCATATCCAAGAATAAACTAAAAATGGATTAAAGACTTAAATGTAAGACCGGAAACCATAAAACTCCTAGAAGAAAACAGGCAGTAAACTTTGAATCTGCTCTTGGTAATATTTTTTTCTGATATATCTTCTCAGGCAAGGGAAACAAAAAATAAACAAATTGGACTACATAAAATTAAAAAGTTTATGCACAGCAAATGAAACCGTCCACAAAACAAGACATCCTACCAAACTGGAGAAGATATTTGTCAATGATACATCTGATGAAGAGTTAATATCCAAAATTTATAAAGAACTCCTATAACTCAACATACACATACACACAAAAAAAAATCTAATTAAAAAAGAAATAGGCAGAGGACTTGAATAGGCATTTCTCCAAAGAGGAGATACAGATAGCCGAAAGATGCTGTACATCACTAATCACCAGAGAAATGCAAATTAAAACCACAATGAGATATCATCTCACACCGAATGGCTATCAATGAATTAACAAACGAGTATTGGCAAGGATGTGAAGAGGGATCTCTTGTGCACTGTTGGTGGCAGTATGGAGGTTCCTCAAAAAATTAAAAATAGAACTACCACATGAACCAGCAATCCCACTGTAGGTATTTATCTGAAGAATTCCAGAACACTAATTCAAATAGATATATGCATCCCTATGTTCACTGAAGCATTATTTACAATAGCCAATATATGGAAGCAACCTAAATGCCCATCAAAAGAGAAGTGATACATATACACAATGGAATACTACTTGGCCACTAAAAAAAATGAAATCTTAGCATATGTAACAACATGGCTGGACCTAGAAAGTATTATGCCAGGTGAAATAAGTCAGATAAAGACGAATACCATACGATTTCACTTTCATATGGAATCTCAAAATAAATGAACAAAACGGAAACAAACTCACAGAGAACAAACCGACGGTTGCCAGATGGGAGGGGGTTAGGAGGGCTGAGTAAAAGAGATAAAGGGATTAAGAAGTACAAATTATTAGTACAAATTATTAGTTACAAAACAGTAACAAGGAAATAATGTACAGCACAGGAATACAGTCAACAATACTGTATTAACTCCATATGCTGCCAGGTGGGTACTAAACTTATCGGCGGGGGGACTGCTCCTTAAGTTATATAAATGTCTAACCACTACTGCTGTACACCTAAAACTAATATAATATTGTCAACTGTAATTAGGGAGGAAAAAAGAGTAAACAAAAACAAGCGGCTTCTCCTGGGGAGATATGGTAGTCTGAATAACAACCCTGAAGATGTCTATATCCTAATCCCTAGAACTGAGAATATTTATCTTATTGACAGCACCCAACCTTTTTGGCTCCAGGAACCAGTGCTCCCATGAGAATCTAACTAATGCCTGATGATCTCAGGTGGAGCTGAAGCAGTGATGCTAGTGCTGGGGAGCTGCTGCACATACAGATGCTTTACTCACTCACCCACTGCTCACCTCCTGCTGTGCAGCCCAGTTGTTAACAGGTCATGGACCAGGTACTGGTCCGCAGCCTGGGGTTTGTGGACCTCTGTCTTAAATGACAAAAGATACTTTGCAGTTGTGATTAAATTAAGGATGATGAGATGAGAGGGTTACCCTGGATTATCAAGGTAGGCCAGATATGATCACAAGAGTCCAAAATAAGAGGGAGTTGAGAAAGTCAAAGACCAAAGAATGCAATGTGGGGAAAAAGGCAACATGATATGGGGCCATGAGACAAAGGAACACTGGCAGCTTTCAGAAGCTAGAAAAGACAAGAAAACAGATTCTGCAGCTGAGCCTCCAAAAGGAATTAGCCCTATTGACAACTTGATTTTAACCCCTAAAATTCATTTTGACCTCTGGCTTCCAAATCTCTGAGATAATTACATTTGTGTTGTTTTAGCCACTAAATTTGTGGTGTTAAAGCAGCAATAGGAAACATATAGAAGGTCATGCTCAGAGGAAGAAAGTTGTAGAAATTAATTCCCATTTTCACAGCTATTAATTTGGTGCCAGTAATAGCACATGATAGTGGGTCAATGACAGAAAAAGCAGAATCCTTCTGATGCACAAAACCAGAAGGCTGTGATCGCTTTGGCAGCACATATATTAAAACTGGAACAATACAGAGATTACCTTGGCCCCTGTGCAAGGATCACACGCAAATTCGTAAAGTGTTCCATATTTTTAAAGGGAAAGGATTAAGAATTACAAATTGGATGGTATAAAAATAATCATGGGAATATAAAGTACAGCATTGGGAATAAGTCAATAATACTGTAATAACAATGTGTAATGTCAGTTGAGTACTAGACCTATGGGGGGATCACTTCACAAGTTATACAAATGTCTAATCATTTTGTTGTACACATGAAGCTTTTATGATATTGTATGTCAACAGTAATTGAAAAATTTATAAAAAATTAATATTAAGGGTGGGAAGGAGGAAAGGAAGGAAACCAGAAGACTGAAATCAAGAGAAATCAGATCCTACTCAAGAGAAATCCCAGAAAGTAAAGAACCACAGAGGGGAACCCTCAATTCTGTCTACCCACCTGTCTGGCTGATTCCTGTATATAAGTTACACTAAAAACAACTATGTTAAAGACAAAAGACATAAATTGATACTTAAACTGCCACCTGAAGAAAGAGAGTTTGCAATTCAAAATCCAATAAAGATAACCACCTAAGATAAAGAGAAAAAAACTCTTAAGAAAATAACAGAATCAGGAGTTAGCATAATTTTCATAACGTACCCAACACAATATTATGCAACATACAAAGATTCTGGAAAATAGAATACATTCTCAAGAAAAAAGAAAATCAATTGAGACCAAACTCAAAATGACAAAGATGCTAGAAATGACAGACAAGGATTTTACAGTGCCTATTCTAATTATCATCAACTAAAACAAAATAAGCTCATGAATAATAATTAAAAAAAAAAAACAAAAAACAGGAAATCTCAACAGGAAAGAGAAATAATAAAAAAGAACCCAACAGAAAATCTAAAACTGAAAAATATAGTATCTAATATAAAATTCAATGGATTGAACTAATAATTAAATGAAGATGACAAAAGAATGAGAAAATGAACTTCAAAACAGAAAAGCAAACTATCCAATGTAAAGACTAAAGAGAAAGAGAAAAATTAAAAGCCCATCAAGGACATATATATAAAAAGAAATTAACTAACCTCCATGGAATTGGATCCCCAGAAGGAGAGAACAGAGAATGAACCAAAAATTACTTTGAAGAAATTATGACAAAAACTTCCCAAATTCACTTCAGGTTCAAGATGCTCCAACAAGAGAAATATAAAGGCGATCATGCAGAGGTATATCATGATCAAACTATATTAGGAAGTCAAAGATAAAAAGAAAATCTTAAAAAGAGCAAACAATAAATTGCATGCAGAGGAATAGTGGGTCAATTGAGAGCTGATCTGTCATCAGAAACTATGGAGGGGCAAGAAGAGAGCAGAATTTCACTTTAAAAAAAAAGAGCAAGCGAACCCATAATTCTCTATCCAGCAAAAAAGCCCTTTTAAAAATGAAGTCAAAAAATGTTTTCAGGTAAAATAAATTCATCTCCACCAGACCTTTACTATTAAGAAATGACAGATGAAGTTTTTTGGCCTAAAAGAAAATGACAATACGTGAAAACAATTCAGAGAAAGTAAAGAAGAGCATCAGAAATGGTAAATATATGTGTAAATACAAAAAATTATTATTATATTCTAATATATAGGCTTGTCTAAGGCAAAATAACATCTTGTGGAGTTAATAACATAGCTCTAATACATGTAACAATATTATACAAAGGACTTGGGTGGATAAGATTTAGACCTATAATTGTAAACTTTCTAAATTCTATATGAATTGGTACAATATTAACTGATACTTCAGTGTGAAAAATTAAAAGTGTATACTATAATTCCTAGAACCACCACTGAACAAAAAAATGAAAAGAATAGCTGAAAAGGCCAATAGGGAAAGTAAAGTAAAATAGATCAAATATCAAGGGGGTTGGAGGGGAAGCAGGTAAGGAGAAACATAGAACCAAGAAACTGAGGGAACAAACATAAAAGAAGAAAGTGAAATGAAAGAAGCAAACCCAACTTAAATGAATGATTTTAACTGCCAATAGCTATAAGTAATGCAACAGTTTACAGCAATGCAGCCTTACAAGAATGCAAGTAAAAAGCAAAGATTTCCAGAGAAGATAAAAAGCAAGGCCCATTTAAAAATCTTCTACAAAAGAAGAATTGTAAATATAAAGATACCAATAGGTTAAAGGGAAAAGATATTAACATGTAAATAACAAGGTTAAGAAGGATGGCATGGTTATATTAATACCAGATAAAACACCTGCCAAGAGAAACAGAATTACCAAAGGTAAAAAATATTTCATAGTAACGAAAGGTCAATTCATCAGGTAAAAATAGCAAACATAAATGTTTATGTACCTAATAAAAGCTTCAAAATATTTTTACAGCAAAATTAAAAGACGGTTCCGTGATCATAGGAAGAGAAAATCAACTCTTAGCAAATGACAAAGACCAAAAAACTCTTCCAAGACAGATTAGAATAACACTACTAGCCACCTTTACCTGTTATTATAGCACAATACAACCAACAAATGCGAGTCACGTTTGTTTTCAAGTGTTCAAAAAGAAGTCTCTATACATTTCAAAAGAATGAAACCATACAGAGTATGTTGTATAAGAGAAATAGAAATCATTAACTATGAGATACTTTATTATTTTTTTAGGGCGAGGCAACCCTTGGTTGACCTCACAGATTGCAAGCACCTCGTCAATTTACAATCCCTTATTTTTTATGCCTACAGCACCTGGTCTTCCTAGGTGGTCTCCCATCCAAGTACGAGATATTTTTTTAAACTCCAATATTCTGACCAAACTACAGGAAGCCAAATATGTATCTCTCATAGGTGAGAAAGCACGAAGTAGAAAACATTTTCAAATGATCATGAAAATACAAAATATAAAAATTTGTGAAATACGGCTAAAGCAATACCAAGAGAAATATATACCTTTAAATACTTAATATTACGGGGAAAAGATAGAAAACCAATAATCTAAGTTTCCACTGTCAGAAATTAGAAGAGAAAATTAAACACAAACTAAGCAGAAGCAAATAAAGACAATTGGGAATCAATGAAATGGGAAATAGATGAAATAGAAAACAGAAAAAATAATGAAGAAAAAAAAACCATGGGGAAAAACTCTGATTCTTTGCAAATATCAATGAAGTTAAAGAACTTCTAACGAGGCTGATCAAGGAAAAAAAGAGAAGACCAAATTACCAATATCAGGAATGCAAGAGGGTATACACTTCACCACAGATTCTACAGTTATTAAAAGGAAAATAAGGTTATAATAGAAAAAATAGTAAATCTGACAATAGACAAATTTCTTGAAAAACAAACCTAACCCAGGAAGTAACAGAAAACCTGAACACCTGTGTATATACTAAAGGAATTGAATTTGTAGTTAAAAAGCTCTCCACAAAAAGGAAGGAAGGAAGGAAGGAAGGAAGGAAGGAAGGAAGGAAGGAAGGAAGGAAGGAAGGAAGGA